>OMLC01041633.1:0-28554 GCA_900302585.1 Regalecus glesne
ATTGAACAAGCCACATTTTGTAGATGCAATTATCAAAAGAAGAGAAAAACTCTAGCTGGTGACTGTAGGGAGGAGTAATCAAAAAAAGTACCCATCCCTGTTACTATACAGGTGAGCAGTCAAATCTTTAGAGAAACAGAAGTGATGCAACACCACATTCATCAGATTGAGCCACCTGTCCCCTGGCATATGTTAAAACGGAATAATACAAGGCAAAAGAGACGCACTCTGCTCTCCAGTCGATCAGTGTTGAGTCTAAGCTCATTCCTCTCCTTGTCCACCTTCTCAAGCTTGGACTTTTGTTGCTGGATTTCCTCCTAAAATGCAAAAGTGACTATGTTAAAATAGGGAAGTGCTATTCAATGTGGAAAATTGTCAACACTACTTAAAATCTGGTAGTAGTACGAGTTGCATATTGCATCCTCTGGAGTAAGAAGGTGTCTGCAAGACACAATGCCAATATGGGTTATAGAAAGAAACACCCTCTCACGTCTTTGCTTCGCATCTGTTCCTCAGTCAACTGAACCTTAATGAGGGGCTGGACGGTCGTGAAGAGTTTCCACCAGGGCCAGCCTTTCACACCTCGATTCTTCTTGATGTTCTTCTGGATACAACGGATTGCCAGGTCCTGAATCTGTGACGAAATAATGTATGTGCACACATACAAACATCAAAAAGAATGAATGCTCAAAAGATAAATCCAAACAAGCCCTCTCGCACACACATGAACAAAATAAGAGGAAAATAGTAGACGTATAGGAATGGAAACAAATGACGTCTGAATTGAGAGTGGAATGAGGTTAAAAACAGGCTCAACGTATATACAGCATATATATACTGCATAGCTCAGTAGGGTATCTCATATACAGCATAACTCAAAGGGGGGCGGCATAGCTCAGTGGGTAGAGCGGTCGTCTGGCAATCGGAAGGTTGCAGGATCGATCCCCAGTCCTGCCTATAGGATGTCGAGGCGTCCTGGAGCAAGACACTGAACCTCTAACTGCTCCCGAGCACCATATGTTGGCAGCTCACTACCCCTATACAATAGGTTGGGTCAAAAACGCAGAGAATCCAAATTTCCCCTTGCGGGACTGATAAGGGAATATTTATTTATTTACAACAGGAAAATTTAAGCAGGCTATCTCTTGCAAATGTGAATCTTGTATTCAAAGTGGACATTGTCTGAAGAACTGACAAGTATATGGACATATTTTCTGTCTTTGGAGCAATCAAGGCCTGTAGTGTCTTAACCAGGCCTTTGCCAGCCTTCTCTAGAGAACTGCTATAGAGCCTGTTCCAAGGCTGGAAGCTCTTTTTTGATTAATTAAATCAAACATTTTGGCAGCTTATTCCAAGCGTTACACGATTTCCATGCTGCTTATGCATGAGCATCTCTACCAGCAGCAGATTATGGACAAACCCAATTAGAGAAACACAATTCTCAGCATCAGGTACGTTTTGCCCCAGAGGCAGTCTCTATGACCAATTAGGATTTGTCACACAGTGAAAAGCCTTAAGATGCAGTAAAATGCAGCAAATCTCAGACAGGCATATTAAAAGAGTGCATTTGTGATATTTAGCCCATAATGAATATAGCAAACAAAAGATTAGACTACTTGAATAGCGTGGATAAACAAAGTGATATTCCTATCACAATTGAGAAGGAATGACAACCGTAAGACAGTGTGCCATGGGAATAGGAATTGTGAGCCAAGATTAAGACAAAAACATGATATTCACACTGAGCCATCTGCCTGAGCACTCTGCACACACACAATGTGCAACATAGGAAAGGGCTAGGGGGGAATTTCACATCTTAGGTAACAGATGTGCATCTGTGTGAATGCATTTGTGGGTCTGTGTTGGTGTGTGTGTGTGTTTGCAGATGTGTTTGTGCATGCAGGCATATGGTCAATGTGTATCCATGGACATCTGAGAGCTATTTGATGGTAGTAGAAGCACCACCTCTACCACCTGGTCTTGTTCTTTGGCCAGCTCCAACTTGCTGTTAATCGTGCATTTTCAGCTGCCCTGCCTCCCCGGGGATAATTCTATTTTGTAAATTCACATGTGAGGATGATAGAACATGTCCAAAATAGATCAAACGTCAGCTCAAATGCCTCATTGACTCTAGTTGTCATGGTGCCCTATTTGTATGTGGTGTTTGTTCAAAGATCTAATCTGGGTACCTTACTTTGCTGACATTGCCAACTTCATATTAATTAGTGACTTCTTTTCTATTTCTATAGCACGTGTTACTTTCTCCTGGCACGAAAAAGACCTCAAATGATAATCTAATTTGTTACACTTTGCCTTGTCCTCTCTAAAAGGATCATTGTATTTAAATTCTGCCCCTAAATGCAACAAGCAACAGTACAAAGGCTTTATAAATGTTCACAATAGGTGGAATGTATATTGGTTTTTCCCCTGCTGGAACTACATGGATACTGTAATTTGTGTACATTAACAACATGGAGGCAGAGAATGTGCCCATTTCTAAAAAGTAAGCTATGTCTTGTAAATCCTTGCCAGTTTTGAAAGAGATACCTCAAATTAATCATTTTGATTCTATTGGGATTGTTACAATGAAGGAGGCATCTCAAATGTCTCGTCCACATTTAACCCACCCAATTGTATAAGAGCGGTGAGCCGCTGCAGCGCATGGGGACCAACTCCAGTTCTTTTCCTATTGCCCTAGTCAGGGGTACAGTCAGGAGTATTAACCCTAACATGACATGCATGTCTTTTTGATGGTGGAAGGAAACCAGAGCACCCAGAGGAAACCCACACAGACATGGGGAGAACATGCAAACTTGACACAGAGAGGACCTGGGATGGAATTCAAACCCAGGACCTTCTTTCTGTGAGGGAACAGTGCTAACTGCTGGGCCACAGAGTCATTTTATATTGAGATAAAAATCTGAAAAACAAAAGGGGAAACAATCTGCTTCAGGGTTATACTCTGGAAAAAAAGCCAGTCAAAAAAAAAAAAAGAGAAAGAAAAACTCCCCAATAAGGTACTGTTGTTTTGTCATTCACTGCAACAGAATGATCTTCGGATAGCTTTCCAAGGTTACTATGCTGAGGAATATTAATCAGTGTGTCTTGTGAATCTCTAGCACAACCGTATGCATCAACCAGGGCTGTCTGACAGACTTTCTATGGTTTAAGCATATAATTCAACCAGCAATTGTCTGAGGGGCTTCACCAAAATGCAGTCTCACTATAGCACAAGTATATTACAATCTCCCCTGCTACAAGTAGATATTTTATATGGTGACAGAGGCATGGGAACCCAATCAATTTTCACAATGGAATAACAGCAAGGGTGCAAGTGGGTCTTATTATATGATGATTAGTCTAGGACTGGTTGGCAACACACTTAGTAAATCTTCTCCGTAGAAAGGCAATGAAACTCACTCAGAGATATGCCACTACACTGCTGCTATCCACATATTCTGCTGTTGAGGAAGTGGACCAGGAATAATAACAAATGGAGTGGGATCCAGATGGAGAAAAAATATGCTTGGCATATTGTGTTCGCCTTCCAGGTAATCAGTGAAAACATATAGTGGCCAGTGGGCAATCACTCCCAAACCCGAGAGGGGCGTACAAGTCTGGTTATTATGGGGAGCTGGCAGGTTTTCACTTTTTCAAAATTGACTTTTTTTGTTTGGTAACCATCTTTCTTAATCACAAAAAAAGAGGTGAATCCGTTCAACTGGATCAGAAATTTATTTGGAAACATTTCGTCACTCACCAGGTAACTTCTTCAGTCTGAGCTGAAAACAAACATTCCCATCAGCTCAGCTAAGACTGAAGAAGTCACCTGGTGAGTGACGAAATGTTTCCAAATAAAATTCTGATCCAGTTGAACTGATTCACTTCTTTTTTGTGGTTTCCATACCTGGATTACTGAGCATGCATCAAGACATCTTTCTTGATGATGTTGGAGTGACCAGAGATATATAATTGTGTCCTGAAAACGTATCACATATCATAAATCCACCACAGCTTGTATAATCAAACATGTTGTGCATCCCAATACATTTTACAAATAATTTTGCTTTTGTTGAACATTGAAGTTAATCCAAATAAAATATAAAAGCTAAGGGGGGGGGTCCCTCTGGCTGCCCACAGTATAATACAATCTACTATGAATGACTGATTATTTTCTGCATTTCAGCTGAGCCACACTGGAGACTGCATAGGTGTCCAGTTGAATATACAGAACATGTATAGAGCAATAGGGCGTGTCCTGTATGATGCCACAATTAAAGTACAGTATGCATCCCGAGAATGGGTTTTCCTATTACTATTTATCACTACAATGAATTCTGAAATATTCTTTTTATCTATAAAAATAAATAACAGTTTGAATCAATTGAAATACCAGAACATTCACTGATCATAACTGGATAGAATCTACACGGGTAACTTTCATCACGTTCATAATTGGGTGCTACATCTTACCCTGCCAACCTGAATTGTATTTGAGAAGAGAGTTACAAGATAAAATAAAATGAATCTTATCTTTCTATTACAGATATATTTGCTGGGGAAGACATGGGAAGGAACAGAGGAGGGGAAAAAAAGTCCCTTTCCTAATGGATATTGTAATGGCAAAGCTGTCTAGTGATCTTGTATGGTTTTTCAGTACCGATTTTCCCTCGGTTCTAGCAGATTAAAAAAGCGCCACTCTATCCAGGCTCTTACCCTTTTCCCACTGGGTGAATGATGACCTTTGAACTTAATAAGAGGAATATATTGGCCTTTCTTCTGTTCCCATTTTCACCCCCCCCCCATTACTCAAAAGCTGTTTATCATGTCACTAGGGAGAAAAGAAATCCAAATCACAAAATGCAGGCAGTAACAACAGAAAAGAAGACAAGAGATCCAATCCTTAAAAAAGAAGGGGAATAAATAAAGAATATGCCCCTCAAAAGCCTAGGGTCATATTTAATTTAAATTTCTGGCAGAAATTAATTTTTAATGCTTTAACTGACATACAACATGCGGTCTCTCATGTTGTGAATGCAGCATTAACGTTTGCAGGGTGACTCTGTTTCTGCTGCTTCATCACTACTCAGCTCAAGCAGCAGCCTCACTTAAATAGTAATCACACACTGAGCGCAAGGCTCCATACATCACAAGAGGACATGGTTCGAGGTCCAGAGTGATGGCCCCCGTCACATGCAGGGGGGGAAAAAAAATAAATGAAGGACGAAAGAGCAGAACGCTACATGTCAGTGGCACACATGATAGGGTTACATTCAGGGGGAGTTGATGGATAAGATGCTGACAGAAGGGAACATGTCACTGCTGAATCCCTGAGGGAACGCCTATTGGATGCCCCAGGAAAGATGAGGGTGGGGTTCAGCCGATGGATTTAGAGACTGCACTTGTAATTAGTTGAAGATTTACCACAGAGCTGGCAAGAATTGGTCCAACAGCAGAGCAAACGTCTCTAAAATAAGGCCCGGATAACAAACTGTAACTCCATTTTCAATTGGCCCATTGGCAGTTAGGCCTTTGAAATGCATTTTTTTTTAAAACAATCCAGCCCAGACAACTAAAACGACATCAATACTAGATTATTAGTTATCATATTACCATGTATGCACTTTTCAAATCTAAAGTATCAAAGAATAATATCTAAAACATGTTTTTGTGCGCTGTTTGGCATCACTACATTTGGCTCTGTGGCCCAATTCAAATTATTCCTAGTAGTGTTGCATCTCGCCTACCTTCCTCTTCTTGAAGGCTTGCCGTGCCAAGTAGCCACTGCATGCAGCTTGGAACAAGGTTAGATTACGCTTGGTCTGCTCATCCCTCTGCTCCTCCAGCTTAGCCAAGGTTCCAGCTCTAAAGAACAGCTAGAAGGGAAAAAACACACACACACACACACACACAAACACACACACATTAGACCAGCTTAGCTCATTGCAAAGGATGAAATAAGTGTCAGATTGTGACGTTTGTTTTGGCTGAAGTTAAAATAGACTCGAAAACCCTCCTTGGTGTAACATACAACAACCAAATGGGACACCACTGAGTTAAGAAGGAAGTAAGTGCACCGATGCAGTAAATCAATGAGAAACTGTGTAATCCATGGACAACTGAGTCTTATCGGAGTGAGAAAGCTGTGATTAAGTTGTTATCTGGGACAATCAGCAATGCTTAATCTGGGGCAAAGGTAAAACACGGTTAAACAGCCAATAAAAAGCAGATCACGTCACAGTTCGTTTTTCCCTTCCGGGGATTAGATACAATGAATGCCACCCAGACATGAAGGCAGCAAGCTGCTAAGAGGGATGGATGATGATGGGGGAACTGTCTCCACCCAAGGTCTCTCTTCCCAAGCTCCGTTGCTTAATGAATTACCAAACCCATATGTGATTTGTTAACGGAGCAGAAGCTGGAAATGACAGAGCGGTTTTAAGTGGGGGAAATTGCAAACCAGTAAGGGGGAGTGATGAATTCAATGACACGAATGGATACTCTTTTTTAAACCGCTTGGGGGAATGAAACAGAAGCCGCCCGTTTTCCACACGACAGATGCAAGAGGAGGGGAGTGAGGATTGGCTAATGACTGCATTTTGCTTTAAGTGTACCTACTTAGCACTTTAAAAGCAACTCAAGGTTCCTACGAATGTTGCCATGTTGTCACAGTGGCTGATAAATGGAGGAAGTAGCTGCTATTTTTATGCATCTGTCTTACTGCTGTGTAGCATGTATCCTAACAGGAGCCACAAATCCACTGAGAATATTTTGGCATGGCTATAATTGGCATGCTAGTGAGACAGAGGTTGCTAAGATACCGCGGGAATGTTTTGTGAGTGACCGTCTCACTCAAAACGCTCAACACTGGTTTTGCCAAGAGACCAGTTCATACTCCACAATAGCATGTACAGTCAAATACAGCTGTGTCCTCCCTTCCACCCCTCAAAAAACCCTTTTCTTGTGTTTTACACACTGCACTTGTTTTGAAACGTTAAAAAAAATCACTGTTTAGCTAAGTGCTGCTTCCTTTGATTTTGCTCCTTGGCCGATAGCCACTTTCCACATCCAATGGGATTAAAACCGAAGAGTGCCAAGTAGCATTTAAAACGATTAGCCTTCAAGTGGCGAACAAAACAATGAAGTGGTCCACCACATGTGAGAAAATACTCAAATGACATAAATAGCAAAGAAAAATTATTGGTCACATGATGGGGCCGGGGAAGACTGGGAGCATCTTATGGAGTTTATGGGCAAAAAACTAGCAGGATGGGTAATGCTTGGCATCTTTCCAGAGGAGACAACAGATGGAGGGGAGACGGAATGTAAAGGAGGGCACTGTGCTCTCCTTAAACTGAGATGTGTCTTTTCCTGTTCAAGAATTAAAAGGATTAGTAGGCTACCCTGCTGATTAGAGGGGCTGTTTGCGTTGCTGAAAGGTCTCAAGTTCAAACCCTGCAAGAGGCACAGTTTGTTGAGCAGGTCACTAAATTCCACTTGTTCTCTCACTTTGGGTCTGTCTGCATAAAGGCATTAGCTAAATGTTGGAAGTGGTGTTTTTAACAACAGTACCATGGATTTAAACTGACTTTGTGAGCAGGCCGAGTTTAGCTTGGAGGCTACTAGCACAGAAAAAGGTAGTAAAAGTGTTTTTCAAAAGATGTCCGTTGCATGTGGGAGAATTGATTGAGGTAGTAACCATATTAATTTACCTAAAGAAGACCCTTTCAGGTTGAAATGTTGCATCTAATCAGAAAAAAATATAATTCAGAAACTACAATCTGGTATGCGGATGATTCTTTTCCTCCTCATTCCTCACTTAAACTTTATTCAGCATCTGGACTAATGCAGTTTGAATGTGCACACATCCTCACTATTGTGTTAGTAACCATACTCACCCTGCTTAGACCCATGTGATAAGTGCTTTTTTCTAGATCCAAGGACTCCAAGAGCTCCTCCACAGCCTGGAAAAAAAGGACATAATGCATATCAGAATAACACACACACACACACACACACACACACACACACACACACACCATTATTAGTTTCTCTCAGCCCTTGAATCCACTTGCAGTTTGTATTGATGCTGCCAACATTCAGCAAGCCATGGATCTCCAAACATGACAACAGGATACTTCAGCCCTTTGATCCATTCGCCATTATACTATCTTCTCAAAGATGTTAAGTACCAGGAGCATTTAGATCTCTAGCCCCTACCAACCCAGATTCATTAGGGGAACTTGTCTTCCAGCAGCCAACTGTTCCCCAGGCTTAGTCCTCCTGGCCCGGAGATGGTTTCGGCTCCACAGCAGCCTTGAATACAAACAGCCTACGAAGAGGCATACTGCTAACGAGTCTGCAGTATGCTGCTGTCCTAGCTACCAGCCAGTGTACTGTTGTGTGTTTGTTTCACCCACCTCTCTTGACTTGATTCTCTAGCCTGAAAGTCCATACCTAGATTACACTGAGAGAGGTTAGCCACAAGTACTGAGGGGCTTTTGTTTTGCCAGCGTTTCCACAGAAACTAGGCCCCAGACACTGCCACAGGGGAAAACAGCTTTTCTCTCCCTTACTCCAATTCTTTCATTCCATCCAATTCCACTCTAAAAGTGTGCTTTTGATTCTCTTATATGTGACTAGACCAAGACTTTTTTTGCAGGTGGTCTCACTCTTCGTACATCTCAAACAAAAGAGGTATAATGATGGGGAACATTCTTTGCAGATCATTGGTAACAACCCTCATGAGACAGTCTCTAATGACCACAATACAAAGGTTGATAAGAGCATATATTTTCAGGGTGCTTTGTGGGCCTTTATGCCCAAGTGCAATTAGCAGGCATTTTCTGCCAGTGCTTCTTATTGATCTGCCTTGGTAAGAGGCAAGATGAAGTTGATTAGGTCATTACAATGGCCCTGATGAATGATGCTTTATTTCTCAGGCAGTGGTTGCTGACCTATCATGACGGCTTGGGAAGAAGCGGCTTCTTTACAGCATTAATCATCAATGTACCCTACTACTGCAGACTCATCTCTCTCGGACTTGACTTACTCTCTTCTCATCCTTTACTATGTAATTCCGCCCATGTTTCTTGGTGAGATGAGGTGCCAGCACATCGAAGCGTCGACGAAACTCAGAGAACACCATGTGATCTGGATAACCTGTGAAGGACAGCATGGGGAGAAAAACACATGATGCATGAGAAATGTAATCGTGCAGGCAGTCTCTTTGGGAAAATAAATGAATGAAGTCAGACAGACAACAGCTAGAACAACATATCACAGATGGAGAGAATGATAGACCTGAGGTAGAATGACAGACCAACAGATAGACAGAAAGACGGGCATACAGATGGCAGACAGAAAGACATACCACAGAAAGATAGACAGAAAATAAGACCAAAGATAGACAGTGAGAGATAGGTAGGAAAACAGAGATGATCCAAGTCTTAACTCAATAAAACAGGCATTCCTCAAGGATGTGCAAGTTCTCTCATTCTGTTTATATTATGCTTTAGTAGACAAAGTTTGTAGAATTCTGTGACTATGATCTCATCGTAAACACCAAGAAAACAGAACAAATTATTTTTGATCCAGGATATCTGGGGAGTCATTCTCCACTTCAGATACAAAACGCTTGTGTTACTGAAGTGGTTCATTCTTATAAACCCTTGGGTACGTATCTATTACTACAATTTTCAGCTGATCCTGTTAGGGGTCGCCACAGCAAATCATCCATCTCCATCTCTTCTTGTCCTCTGCATCATCCTGTCATTCCAGCTACTTGCATATCCTCCCTCACCACATCCATAATCCTCCTCTTTTGTCTCCTTATTTGCTTCTTGCCTGGCAGCTCTATATTCAGTATCTTTCTCCCAGTATACTAGCATCTCTCCTCCTCACATGTCCAAACCATCTCAATCTTTCCTCTCTTGTTTTGTCACCTGACCTGTCCCTCCAATCTACTCCTTCTTTGTCATTTCCCCCAAAAATATCTGTCAGCATCTTCAACTCTGCCACCTCCACCTCCTGTCTTTTTGTCAGTACAATTGTCTCCACACCATACAACATAGCTGGTCTCAGTGCCATCTTGTAAATGTTCCCTTTCACTCTTGCTGGTACTCTTGTGTCAAAAATCCCCCCCTACACTCTTCTCCACTCCTTCCACCCTGCCTGTACTCTCTTAAGCACTCCCCAATACTTTGAACAGTTGGCCCTAAGTATTTAAATCCATCCGTCCTGCTCACCTCTACTTCTTGTATCCTCACCATTTCACTGTCTCCCCTCTCGTTCACACTATGTGAACACTTGCATATACTTGGGTGTGCATATTGATTTTAACCTGTCTTGGGATGTCCATGTGAATTCTGGATAGATAGAGAATCTACTTTTTGCACAGACTCAGGGTGTTGTTGGGGTGGGCCAAAGGGTAATGATGTTATTTTATCATCCTGTGATAGAGAAAACTTTAAATTACAAAATTCTAGCTTTGTTTGGGAACATACCAATTAAGTTAAAATCCTAAATAAACCAATTGGTTCACACAGCAATGAAGGTGATGGTGGTGAGAGAGCATCCCTCCATCCAAATGCTCTTTGAGAACACCAAAGTTAAACAAGCTAGGAAAATTATGACTGACCCTTCTCATGACCTGTATTCAGAATATGAACTGCTCCAATCAGATAGACACTACAGGGCTCCAATTAAATACAGGAGAAGATACCCGAGCAGGTATAAAAACTCTTTCACCCCTCTATCAGTGAAGCTTCTAAACTCAGGACATAAGGTGCATGTGAAATGAGGGGCTGTGTTGCAAGTATTTGAGTACACTTTATGTCTGCACTTGTCTGTGCTATAAACTTTATGTCTGTTGCTGCACTATAATGTATGAATTTTTATGTGGCAGCCTTTATGTCCAAGACAAATTTCCCAAGGGAAAAATAATTTAATATTTAAAATGGAAAGCTAAATGGATACACAGACAGACATTTGGAGTATAGGCTCCATACACATCGGTCAGAAGCCTCACCCTGTCTGTAAATCCGGAGAGCATCCAGCAACTTTGAACCACGCAGCTGAGAACGGAGCAAGCTTGCATCCAGCTGCATCAGGCCTGAATCTCCACTCTCCCCTTGGACCTCGCCCTCCCCTCCTTTGAACAGGGATCCACTCAGAGCCTTAAGGGCATCAGCCTTAGGCAACATGCAGTGGACAAAGTGAACCTTGGACCTCCGCACCAAGTCAAGCAGGGCATCCTGAAGGAGCGAAAAGTAGGTTAAGACGTATTGTAAGAACAGGAGAATAGCAAAATAGATCATACATTTTTTAAACACCTAAGTATAATCATTGGCTGAGCCTCTTTATTATTGAAATACCCCATGTATTCGGTCACATGCGTATGCACATCAAGCAAACAGAAGCTTTGGGGCAAACGTTTTGATGTGAATAAATGGGAGGGTTGGCTAATTAGCCCACATAAAGGGTAAATGTGACACTTATTCTGCATGAGTTCATATCTTTAATTAGCTACAATGACTCAGCAAACACTAAGAAAAAGGGATTACGACAACACAGGTTCACCCAGAGGCAGTATGCTCCTCAGCGCAGTCAGGCAACACACCACCAAAGAAGAAAAGGTGGGGCTTTCTTGTCCATCATATTCTATCACATTGTTATGCTACCTGTGACTGTTCTAGGCAGTTTGTCCTGTGTCTGAATATCATAGTCCAATCAGCGTCAAGGGTTTAATGCCACATTTAAATGATTTCAGTCCAGTTTAAAATAATTATTCAGATCACTCTGATCGATATTCATGTTAAGGGATTTTTTTTTCAAAGTGCAAACACTGCAATGCGATCCGCTTGGGTTCCAGAAGGGCTTTCTTTTACTGATGTGTTTTCATCATACGTAACAAGGACAGCCAGTCATACCTCATTGGTTGCTGCTGTATGTTGCCACTATGCGCCTGCATATCTGTTATACAGGTGGGGCAGGGTGTCAAGATCCACTAGTAAACAAATGCAATATGCCCTGAGAGATGCACACTTCACTGCAATATCAACTGTAACTCACTAAATTCCGAAATGATTTTCATAAAACTAATTTGTTATATAAACATGAGAAATTGAAAATTATACTGGTTACTTATTGAAATTAAGTTCAGTTACTGGGGGTTAGATCTAACTCTGCTTTAGCTTTTATAAGTTGCTAAAAAAAAGTAAAGTTCTACATTAGAGCACAATAAAGCCGCCTGCTAGGTTCGACAGCTACGGGTGTCACCAGCATGCATCATCTCTCGGAGAAGGTGAAAAAGGATTAAACATCAAAGACGCATATGGATAGTCGCCTGGAACTCTTGACCTTCTAAAGGGTCAACACTGCCACGCAGATGGACGAGAGCCACAGGATAGCTATGCATCATCATAATGATTATGTGTCCAAACTGAATTTCCCAAAAATAATAAATAATGTGCCATTTGATTTGTGTCAAAGCAGACATACCGTCTCCAAACAATCTCTGTAGAACGCAGGTGCTAATGACACCTGCTGTATGGTGACACATCAGCCTTCTTACATCTAAGACCGTATGACACATTCAGTCATAAATTTGATAATGGTCTGCAACATCCCTCCTGTGAGCATTTTAAAGACAGTAACTTGTTGTTGTTTGCCTCTGCTATAGTTGGGTGCAATCATAGTATCAGTCCAAATGAAGCACACTTGAGTTATTTTGGAAATAGAGTGTTGAAATAAAGGCACTCTTAACAAGGTCACAGCAACTCACGTCTTCAAGAAATTAAGCAAACCATACCACTCTTGGATTTGGAGAACTGCTTTAAACCAAAAAACATTTTACATCCTACTGCAGTTTCAGCAAAGCCCAAGCTCTCGCATATGGCCTCAATATTAGAATCACTTAGAGCCCCAGTCTTGGTCCCCATTTTAGTCTTATCCAAAGACCAGCTTAAGTACTAGTTTTAATTTCAGCCTATTCCTTGACCTACATCAGGACAAGAGGCAATCAATTAAATATTTTTCTTATTATCATTCTTTTTCTTTTTTTTTAAACCATTTTAAGATTTCTCTAAAAGGGGCAGTAAAGCTCAGGAGGTAGTCACTAGTAAATTAAAGATTGGGGGTTCATGAATCTGCCTCCCCTCTCACCACTTGAAGCTTTATCTGAATACACAGGGACTTCTTCTTGATAGCAGCCACCCCTGTGGTGAAAGTCTTCCTCATACTGGAGGCCCGTCGAAGGGAAAGCTTGGAAACACCCTCGAGGCCGGCGATGGAGCCAGAGAGAAGGGTGGCTCCACCTCCTCGGCTCATAAACAGAGCACTGATATTCTTCCTGGAAGACACAACAGATGAGCCAGGGGAATCAAATAATAATCTTATTCAACACAGGCCTATCCTTAAAATATAATCCTTACTTTTGGGAGTCTTGCAAAAGGCTGGTAGCATTGGTCGAGACAGGGTTCTGCTTAGCGTGGTTCAACCACCCACGGGCGTCATACTCCACCCAGTCAGTGCCATGACTATGGCCCAGGAGGAAATGGTAAGGCCTCTCACTCCTCAGGAGTAAAGTGTGACCTGATCCAGAGAAGTAGATGTGGGAAAGAACTGAGATTCTCTACTTGGTTTCAATACAAATAAGACAATAGAATAAGCCCAAGTGTAAGCTGTAGACATATTCATTCATCATTTCAAGAGAAAACTCATGTCTTGCAGACAGCCCCCATGTGGGGGTGCAGGGTGGGGGGGCATGGGAAGTTGAAGGGGGAATTAAAAATAAAGTAGAATATTCAAATTATTATGGGTATGGTTATATAAGTAGCAACCAATAAAAATAAGTTAATCTTGATTTCAAATTCACTTATTCATTTTTGAAGTTTGGCCATGGTAGCCAATTGGTACATTGTTTAATAACACATTTTGCATATGGGGGGACCGTGGCTTGAACCTAATGGCCTAAGGGGAGGCTTGGCATGGAAAGTTTGGGGACCTCTGGTCTAGGGGCTTTCCTATCCATCTCAACTGTGCTGTAAGCTTCATGAAACCTCCTCCAATCATCCAAAGATCAATTCAGGTTTTCATTAAGTATGGTAGGATGAAAAGTATTGACTTGATGATAAAAATACCCTTTGGAGTTTTTCATTTTTTAAAATTAATGTGTTATAAGACCTTATGACTGATTTATAATGCATCAATAAATTGATTGATAAATCATTAATAATTTAATTAGCAACCACTTAGAAACCCATTATAAGATATCCCTTACTGTAAAGTGTTACCAAAGTATCAGTATATGGAGTAAAAATTGGAGTAGTTGGGAGTCGGTAGGTCTTCTCGATATTAGACAAATGAAAGGTCTTTCTATTTCTATTTCTATTCCAATTGAGTTTTCACTAGTTCAGGGGTAATTTTGAAGGGCCCAGGCTGTACCCTTGACAGATAATGCTTTCTATTCATATTATTAGTTAGAAAGTTATAGTTCAAGATTTGGGGGCAATCTATTTGGCTCTGTGACCAGTGAACAGTACATGAGTTCTTAGAACAAATGATTTAATGACACGTTCTTTTATTAGTAAATAATAAAGTGACCACCATGCGTGATCATAAACCCCAGTTTCTCAGAGAGTTTTTTGTGAGTGTGCTTTTGCAGATAAAAATTGTTCATTCTACAAGTGAAAAACTAAAGTATCAAGCTGGCAGGCTTTGATAATGCAATTAGGACTGTACAATACCAATAAAATACATTAAAAACCCTTTCCATCTTCAAGGATAGATGAAGACGAGGGGAATATCACTCTCAAAGATTATCTGAAAAACAAGTGAAGGGTCTCCCCTTAGCCAAGTTTCTAAGGTACTTTATTCGTTATTGTACATACTTCAAATTAAATGTGTTCTCTGCGTTTAACTCTTCCTATTGTATAGGAGCAGTGTGCAGCTGCCACGCCTGGGGACTAATGCCAGTTCTTTTTCCTATTGCTTTGCCTGCACAGGCAGGAGTATTAACCCTAACATGCATGTCTTTTTGATGTGGGTAAGAAACTGGAATATTTGGAGAAAACCCACACAGACAAGGGGAGAACCTCCAAACTGCACACAGAAAGGACCTGGGATGGGATTTGAACCCAGGACCTTCTTGTTGTGAGGCAACAGTGCTAACCCCTGCACCACCAATACAGGGATGGAAGGTTAAGTGTATGCATTTAAGACAGTTTGGTTATTCAGTAGTGTGATTGCGAATATGTGGGATGGAATTGTAATATTTGGTCTTTCTTTCCCAGAAAAAAATTATTCTGAGCAATGGTGATGTCAGATGCCTTGTCTTAGGCTCATGTGTGTGTGTGTGTGTGTGTGTGTGTACACCTTTGTCAGGTCCCCACCTTTACTCTCCCCCTCAGCAGGTCCATAGTAGCCAAAGAGACGTCCCAACAGCGTTTCGTCTGATCCCCCTGGCTGCAGTGCCTCCTCCTCAATCATCCACAACAGGCCCCGGGCTTCATCTGTACGCAGCGTACGCACCTGTGTCAAACACACGCGCCCATACCCCATACAAGCACACGTACACATATACACACACACATCAGAGCTGCCTCTTACATGCTACAGTAAACATGCACATGAAATGCTGTTTTACCTGCAGTCCTGCATAGCAAACATACAGGAGCAGGACTCTGTTCAGGCCAAACTAAACAGAAAATACCTTTAATGCCATCAAGGCCTCCAGTTTACTTTACATCTTTACCATGTGAGTCACAACAGTGCAAGACTGACTTGTACCCTACAAGCTCTTTACAAAATGTCTGCATAAGAGCTAGAGCATTAAATCTACTCACCTATTTCAAAAGAAAATATCCATAATCCAGAGGATTAAGTATTCAGCATGTATTGTTTGTATATCTATAAAAGCAGAGGTTTTCTCTGAACCCTTCTTAAGTACTGAGAAAACAAGCCATTAATAGGCAAGAGCTGCCTGTCAATCACCCTCAGAAAACAGGATTCTGTCTTCAGTGTCCAAGCTTTTATTAAATATTATCCAGTTAAAAAGTAGCTATTCCAAAAAAAAGCAATTACAGTGGTATATCTAGTATATTTTCCATAGCTGAGCCAGTTGTGACAGGTCATTAGGCTTGACTCTGATAAGGACTAATACCAGGTTGGGAGCTCCAACTTTGTAGAGAACGTATGATTCCTGCACTCTCAGTAGCCCACATCGGCAATTATCGCTATAATAGCATCATCACTTCAGTTTTTTCCCCCAGATAATTCAAGCAAAAAAGGGTATTTTGTGCATGAAGAATTGAGCTGAGGAATATGGTTTTAAAAACATAATTCACTAAGCAGCAAAAAGGGAGAAACAAAGAGACAAAATAAGAAAATGGGCCAATTGCTGGTGTGTCAGAGGAGACTGCTCTGTTCAGCCTTGGCCAAACTATAGCCTCCACCTTTCTTTCAGTTCTTTTTACTCAAGTGAAGTACTTTGCTAATCTTCCCTGTATGTTTTTCTTGTAATGGCATTCCATCAATAGATAAAGGCAATACTGTATCAGTTTAGCTTGTTCACATTTATCAAGGCAATGGCAATTTCAGAGCTTAAGTTTTAATTCCAAAAGACTTTTAAAAAAAGCTATTTTTGCCATGGGTGAGGACAAGATCCAGAAACAACACACTTTTAAAGCGTTTTCTAGGAAGTTACTCCTCTTCTGATATGAGGGTCTGAGGACAGGATTTTGTTTTACTTTAAGGCCCACATAGGCATTTTTTTTAAAAGGGACTATGTGCAGCTTTTTACAGTGATGTAGCAGTTCTATGGGTGGCCCCAGATTATAGTTTCAAGCTAATTTGCATCTTCAGTCCTTGCATGTCTTTTTAATGGTGAGAGGAAACCGGAGCACCCAGAGGAAATCCACACAGACATGGGGAGAACATGCAAACTCCACAAAGAAAGGACCAGGGGTGGGATTTGAACCAGGACCTTCTTGGTATGAGGCAACAGTGCTAACCACTGCACCACCTTGCTGCCTATTTGTAATTTGATTTTTACGTTCAGATGGCTGACTAAATTAGCATGCTACTTTCGCTCAGTGGTAGAGTATGCATGTCAGGAAATTAAATTCCAGGTGTCGTGGGTTCGATCCCACTGCAGAGCATCAGGAAGGGCATCAGACCTTAATTCACCATGCTCCGTCTTGGTCTGTGTTCACTCCCGCAACATGGGGCTTAATGGTGACATGTAAAAACAGACATTTTCCATGCGAGTTGGCACTCTTCCTGTTCCTAAACGCACAGACGTTTGAGGAAGTTGGACACTTCCGTTTTAAACTTCTTAACCTGGGGACTTCCATTTTGCAAGCTAGATAGGCAGCAATGGCATCAAAGGCAATTAATTCAGAGGAGATTTGAGAAGAGGCTTAGGTTAAATTATGCATGAAGAATGTAAATGATAGCTAAAGTTGTAGTAAACACAGGGATCACATTTTGTGCTGCCACTGAAGTTGATTCTTTATAATCAAAGAAGCAGATTGTTAGGTTTGACTAAAGCCTGCTTAGACAAAACAGAGGCTGTTCCCTTTGGTTTTGGGGTCTGACGCACTACAGTCCATTGCTTCTAATGACATATTTACTGGGGTGGAAAGCAGTTAAAATGTTGAGCACTAAACCAACCACCCTGGAAATACACCATATTGATCTGTGGCTCATCTTGCAGCCAAAGCAAAATATATATGGTTTGAATGGCAGAGATTGAAGGCTGAAAAGACCCAATGTGAATTTTCTTTACAAAAGGCTCCAATCTCCTATTTTCTGATCCTGATCTCCCTCTGCCCTCGTCTTTAACTCAACAGTCACATAAAAGATGTCAAGCTACTCTCACTCACCACCTGCACAACTTCCAGAATGTTTCATTTATAGCTTCACTCTTAATTATAAAGTACAACTAGAGGAGTGCTCTCAGTAGAGGGTAGATCTCCGCCAGGCGTACGTACTTATCTCCTCTATACGTGCAGTATGAAGCATATATGGACTTGGATTGGAGTAATAGAGACAATAGAGCTGTTTCAATGATAGATTACATCATAGAGTTTGAAAAAAGGATACAACATCCATCCATCCATCATCAACTGCTTATCCGAAGTCGGGTCGTAGAGAGAGATATAACATCCATCCATCCATTGTCAAGCGCTTATCTGAAATATTTAACATGATTCTTCTGGACGCTGTGTTAGCTTTCAAGTTACTGGACAAATTGGGGCTTGACGGAAAAGACAAACAGCTTGCATTCACGGCTTGTTCAGCAGTTATGTTTGCATCAAGGAAATTGGTATTAGGAATTGTTTTTAGTGACATAATATCACAAGGAGCAGACAGAATTTGGGAGGGAAGATGCTGTATTTTACATGGATGACATGAGTAAAAAAATAAAGGAGGAGGGCAAGAAAATATGACATCCGAGTCAGTTGAGTACCCCACAGTAGGGTACAAATCCACTGGCCAAGCAGAGAAGGAGGTAGAAATGTAATATTTGCCAAAGCGCATTTCACCGAGTCAATGACTGTCTGCACAAAAGAAGAATATGTGAAAATAATAGAAAATGTAGACGGTGAAATAATAGAACACCATTTTCAGAAGAATCCATATCTAACATGGAAATATTGATGGCATAATCAATAAAATCTGCAGTCAATGATACATCATGCACAAGAACAGCTTGTGGAGAAAAGTGGCTTGACAACTATATCAGTGGAATTAACAAAACCGTGGCAAGAAAAATACAAAAAGAAAAAAGCAGCAAGGCTTTCAAGTTTGGTGATGGGAGAGTTGTACACAATCCACTAAGACAGTAAAACTTCCAGCCAAGATACACCAGACCAAAGTGCTGGATAGAGACTGAAGTAGCCCCAGGAGATATCCCTTTAATTTCCAGTAAAGCATCATTGAGGAGAGCAGGTGCAGTCTTTAAATCAGGGGTCTCCAACACATCGGTCGCGGGCTACCGGTAGCTCGCGACCCCTTTCGCAGTAGCTCGCTAAAGGGTTAATGAAACTTTCATGAATTTGAAAACTTGAGTGAATATATTTTGATCCCTATAGAAAAGCTGGTGTCTGTAACCACTGACGGAGCCCTGCTATGACGGATCGTCCCTCAGGATTTGCTGCAAAGCGGACCAGGATTTTCCAAAGATTCTGAACTATCACTGCATCATCATTCACCAACAGGCTACATGTGCAAAAGATATGGAATTTGACCATGTGATGGCACCCGTTGTTTAGATTAACTCCATTTCAGCAAAGGCTAAGCAACACCGGAGCTTCAAGCTATTCCTGGAGGAATACTCTGCGGAGTACGGGGATCTCCTCCTCCATACTGAAGTCATTTGGGGTAAGATACTACAGCACTTTCTCCCCTCGCTGGGAGAAATCAAGGCATTTATGGACACGAGGGAGGAGGATACCACCCTATCATCTGATGCAGAGTAGGGCTACTTGATCTTGCTTTCCTGACAGATGTTACTGGGAAAATTAATGACCTGAACCTACAAGGCAAAGATAACAACAGATCTGATATGATCAGTGCCGTCAATGCATTCAGTGTATAACTGTCATTGCACATTCACCGAGTGAAAACCAAAAGGTTTCAGCACTTCCCCCTGGTCTCAAAGGTATTGGAAAGTCACACAGGTACTGCACTGGTTTTAGGTTTCCTTGTATTGTGACCTCTTGTCAAGCCCTGGACAGCCCTGGACAGTTTGCAGGCAGATCCAGGGGCTTTAAGAAACTTGAGCCCTGTATAACATTCATGGCCAACCCCTTCATGGATGTGGACATAAGCCAGATTTCAGAACAGATTGCTGTAGTTTTCTGTTAATCCTGTAGAAATATAAATGGAGGTAATAAACCTTCAAAATGATGTGCAGCTAAAGGCTCAACAGCATTCTCAGCATTTCTGAAGCTTAGCAGAACCAGATAACTGTGAGAATCTTCACCAAACAACTCGGAAAATGTCTGATTTGTTTGGGTCTACATAGCTCTGTGAGTCGGCCTTTTCTGACATGAATGTCATGAAATCAAAGTTCAGAACAAGACTGACAGATGAATATTTAAATGGCTCTATCATATTGAACCCGAGTGGATACACTCCAGCATACACCTCTCTTGTTGATTTCATGCAGTGCCAGTCATCTCACCGACTACTGACGACTGAATACATATCACACATACAACTAGCTGTACGTGTGAATGCTCTTCTGAAGTGATACAGTGACATGTGGACACTTGTAACAAAATCACAAGTGAGGAAGTAATAATATTTGTCTATTAGTAATTGCATTTTGTTTTGACAAAATTCACGTTTTAATTCAATAGTGTGAGATAGACTAGAACAACACGCATGTAGGATACAAAACGCACGTGCAGGTGAATTAAGTACTTTCTGTGATGTTTTAATACACACTGTGAGTTGTGACGACCAACATTTTGTGAATGTTCAGGCAAAACAAGCTTATTCAGTTTGTTTGGGTTGAAATAAGCTATGAGAATAAATGTTAAAAAACAAGACTAGCTCTCAGCCATTTTCATTTTGTAAAAGTAGCTCTCAGAGGAAAAAAGGTTGGAGACCCCCGCTTTAGATATTGAGAACGGCAAGACCAGTCATGTTCAAGCAGTCAGTTAAACTTTAACCAACCTCATCATGACACTATTGTATGAAAATAACTCAGGCAGAGAACCAAGAGCAAGCTAGTGAGAATATGCTCCATACCACAACAGAGAGTATGACTACAGAGGAAAAGCACAGAGTACAACTGAGACTACAAACAATTTGGAGATACATTAGTTGATAAACTACAGAAATGACTGATCGGCTCAAATTAGGATAATGAAAGCGTTTCCCTTCTAAAACGGATAGTGAGCAGCTGTGAAACATACATCAGCTACAGCAGACCTAAACCTGGAATGGGTATGCCAATGGCATCCAGTTACAATGAGACTGCAGCAGTGGACTTGTAAAAACTAAGGTCAGGGGGTATGATATCTTCACATAATGCACCACTTCAACATGTTGTAGTGCAGGTAGCATTGTGACCACAAAGAAACCCAGCAAGATGTTAAGGAATTTCATCCATTGCTGGATAAATGTTCAGGGTCCCCCACAAAAGAAAATAGTAATAATAAGGGTGAATTCAATGAGGAGATGAGAGATATGGCATTTAACTGTAACATTAAAGTAAAAACCACTGCTGCCTACGATCCATGGAGCAATGATCTTTGAGAAAGACACAATCAGGGCCTCACTGAGATGTTGCTAAAGGTAAAGAAAGACACAGGATGTGATTTGAAGACAGCCCTGGATTGAGCTCTGATGGTAAAGAACTCCGTGTATAATGTGAAAGGGTACAGTCCATACTTGGTGTTTGAACAGAGCCCAAACCTTCCCTCAGCGATAGTAGACAAGCCTCCTGCTCTTGAGGGCACTATTATGAGTCCATAGGAAGGTCAATGCATTTCATCATTACGTGTAGCATGGAAAGCTTTTGCAGAAGCAGAATTCTTCAACAGGATTTGAAGAGCCCTCTGCAAACAACTTTGGCATTCTGATGAAAGATATGAGAATGGGGACAAAGTATACTATAAACGACTGCTGAGTGGAAAGGTCCTAGAATGGTCATTGGACAGGATGAGATGGTGATCTTTGTCGGATGTGGTGGCACCCATGTTAAATGCACCACTCCTGAGTATGGAGATTAAATCCTCATCACACTGAGGGGCAGAGATTGATAGGCAGGAGCTGTGGAAATTAAATGAATTTGTCTATGGATGAGAAGATGCATCATTATACTGGTACGACCGGGTCAAAGACACAATGCTGAGAACAAATGGAAAATTGTCAGAGGTTGACTATGGTGTTCTACAGAGTCGGGATAAGGACTGCAATGTGATTGGAGTGTTGGCTTGTCAAAATGATGATTTCACAAATATTCTCCACAATGGCCATTCCTCAACTGAAAGTAGCTTTTCAAGTAGGTTGTAAGCAACATGAGAACTTTGGCTATATAGGAATGGAGTTACTATCTAAAGATTCAGGGACACAAACGTGACAAGAAAATTACATACAAACTCTTCGACCATTGATACCCATGGATATAGATCCTATTTGAGCTGTGCAGCATGATGCCCCTCTCACAGACAGTGAAACTGATCAACTGAGGTCAAAAAAGGTCAAATACGGTGGGGTTGCTAGACAGAGTAGGCCCGGTACCCAATACCTGTATCCTTGCATACAACATTAAAAATGCAACAGTATAAAATTTGCACGAGGCAAACAAGATAACCCTAAAGTTGAAATCATAAAATTTCAGAATATAGGGAAAGACAGCACACTAAGACTAACAACATTGAGAAACTCTTCCTCAGCGGAAGGAGCCAGCATATTCTGAGGTCAGCAACAAATAAACAGCTTGCTGACTGTTTAACCAAAAAGGAAACAACCGCTCTAATGCTCCTTAAGGCAATGAATGAGGGAGTGTGGAAAGTGGATCAGAGACTGAGAACAAGTTACTTAAAGGACTTGATTTTATTGAAATAAAATAAAAATCCCTCTTAATAGAAACTGTAATAGGTGACTTCTCCTTGGAGTATTTTAGAATGGTTGTCTAGCTTATTGTTAGCTTTTATTTTGATTTTAAAGAAGAATGGGGAGATTAAGTTGTGCAATTTAAGCAGGCACTACACTTTGCTATCCAGAGGTCCTCTCTCCAAGTCTTTTGAGATGTGTGGGACATTTCATACTTCCAGGGGTCATTGCTGTTGGATGGCCATTGTTGTGCTACATGACTGCATGGTATTATGCTTCAGTCACACTAATGAAAGATATTTTCCTGCCATTATAAGACTTTTGTGCAGCATAGAAGTCAACTGAATGGGAAATATAGAAAAGAAAGTTTTTGAATATGCAGCGTCCAAGCTAATAAATCTACCTGATAAAAACACTCTGCTTTATCAGCCTGTGGAAGTGCAGCCTTCCAAGACAGACCGTCACTTGAAAGTAACCAAGTCAGATATGAAATGACCGAAGTCAGGCTATTATAATTTCAAAGTCCGTATTAAGATTTCAAATCTGTTTAACCATCACAACTTTCCTGATATGAAATAAATCAAGGTGAATGGCTATTCTGTGGTTTGACTTTCCTTCATAAAACAGTGGTAAGGAAACATAGCTCAGCCATGGGAACGTTTTATTTCTAGGTACCAAGAGGATTTCCAGCTGTGACTGATTACATGTACTATTGAAATCGTCTTTTCGTAATGGAGTATTAACATTGGAGACTATGGTACTTCCATGTGGCGGCATAGTGGATGAAGTGAAATATGTTTTATTCACCCAGGGTTCCTAAAGCTTTGCTGTGTTGAGATCAGCAATTAATAGTTTGCTGGCTTGCGAAATACTGATCGACCTCTTGTTTACCTTCAAGACTCACACCCACTCACACCACTTTTGGTTTTTACACTGTCGCTACCCGATCCGACTCAACCGTGGATCTGAGTCACGCATGTGCAAGGTAGACTCAGAGCAGGCGGCCACAGAAAGCAGCACTGGTCGAGGAAGCTTGAGAGGGAATGTAGAGCGTGATCAGTGATGTTGAATCCAACCATTTGTCAAAGGTTTTGAGTCACCACAACAATGAGAGGTTCACAGTCATAACTCTACACAGAAGATTCTAAGCTGATAGGTTCAGCAGTTTGTGAGATTAGCCACGGACACACACGCGCATGCACGCACGCATACGACCAAACGCAATATCCCCTCCCGGGTACCACTTGGCAGAGATAATCAATCAAAGTACACACGCTCAAGAGATTGGGTCTGGAAATAAATCATGAAAAGGGTGTGAGTCATCTGGTTGGACAGTGGTACTAAAGGATATGGAAGAAAGTTACAATTGCAATACTGTTATGTTGAACATTAAAAGAAACATTGAGACTACCAGCATATGGAAATGTCCTTACCAGTGCTTGGCTTGATGCTTGGTCCACCACTGCCACAGAAAGTGATGTGGTGGGCTCTAAGTCATCTAGAGCAAGCTCTATGTTCTCCTGTATGAAGCCAGATGAACAAGCAGACAGGGAGAAAGAGACAGAAAAGCAAACTCTTAAGTGACCAATGATAATGTCAATTAGTAGAAAAAGATGAATCAATAGCTAGAAACTATGTAAGTGCAAGTTGAAATAAAATCATGTAGATTGAGGCTGTTCTGCGAATAAAACTGAGACAAGTAAAATGTCGGAGTAAAACGAAGTCAGTCTTTCTTTTGGTCTCATCAGTTTGAGGGTTCATTATGGGAAAGGGTTTGAGTAAAGCAAGGTCAGTTATGAAAAAAAATATTAACATACACTTTAAGAAAGATAAAAGATTGACGCTAGAAATATTGTACAAAGTGTTTTAAAGAGGCAAGAGTGAGCATGTATCTATGTACATATGACACCAATGCTATACGCCTTTTGTGAATAGTTACGAGAGCACGAGGGCACCACAAGGCTAGTGTATGGGTACTGGGAATAAAATAAATTGTGCATTGAGAGATAAAGAAAAAGGTGAGGAGATGTGCTATGCAGAGAGATCAGGAGAGACGGTGTGTTGTGCTAAATAAATTGGTTGGAAAGGTACATTTGAAATCTTATTCCATGACACTTGCAGTCCCTTTATATAGAAATGGTGACTGTTAGGAAAATGCCCTGCCCGAAGCTGTTTCCTCTAAAATATGGCCAGTGACAAGCACTCTTGCACCTTGTGAGCAGAAATACATGGATTTTCAGAAAGAGGAGGTATATCAGGAAAAATAACGTGTGGCACGGTCAAGCCGTGTTTTGTCATAAATACCACATTGTAATCAATACTTTTACAAGGGTTTAGTGACAAAAGATTAAGACTGGGTGATGTAGGCTTTCAAAAAACTGATATCAGTTTGAACCCATTGATTCTTCCAGCACCTTAGCAAACTTTTAGCTGTGTGGACGGCTTGTCGTCCTGCATTATTGTGTTCAAAATGATTTAAAAATGATCATTTTCAACTGAAGGAGAATAAATCTCTCTCAGAAATCCCTCTTCGAAAATTGATGAATGTGCACGAATACAAAATTATGCATCTGAACCACCTTTCACCTAAACTGCTCACTAATGTGGGCATGCATGGCAGCTCTGGGTACTATTCTCGATGCCTTGCAACACACAGTTAAATATACACCAAAAGATATGTCAGATATTCATGAGGCAGGCAAATTTGAAAAGTAAGATAAGCAACATATTTAATGTGCAGTGAGAAAACCTACTGACGATGGTAAAAATTTGGAAGAAAGATGTTTTAGGGGGCAATTATGGATTGGCTTTGGCCTATGTTTTGTTTCTTTTCCAGATGTATTCATCCATCAATCATTTGTCTGAGACACGGCTGATCGGATTTGGTTGCTGCTCAGGGAACTAAAGCATTCTGCCATATTGAAATTGGAATGATTGGCCCAAGGGGGATGCTACTGCACTCATTTCATGCTCTCAGTGTGTCACACACACAACGTCTCAGACACCACTGGTTGGGTTTTGATGAAACTTAGAGGATTGATGCTTTTCATCACTGCCTTCCATCATTTTCCCAATTGCACTTATCCAAAGGGAGAATGTATTATAGTTGGGGGACAACTTGTTCAATAATCCAACACTAAAAAGTCTACATTCTAGTTAAACATAGTGAATTACTTTCACAAGAGAGATGTAGACATTAATGACATTGTCAATTGTACAGAACACATGGGAACATTTTCAGGGTCACAATAATTACAGTGCATCCGCCCAGTGGAAACGGTGTGTGTTCCTCCTTTGTTTTCTGCTATGATGAGAGGATGTGGAGATGAAAGGGAAAATGTACATGAATGGCTCTCTATTGCATTTGATTCTTGAGGGTCAGGATGGTTGAGTAGAGAGAGTGACCCATGGTGAATAATACAATTAAAGTTGCAAACATGATTTTTACATTGAGTACCAATTGACAATTGGTTTGACCAGGTTCCACATGATAGATACATGAGTGGTCACATTTTCATTTGATTGTGTCTGCAGCCCCAGTGCAAACCCTTCTATTCTCCTAGAGAAATATCCTTTTTTTAAATTCCGGTTACTTCAAACAGCCCATCACAGCCATGTGTGTGACTAGAATGCAGCCTACTTATATACACAACCTGCAGCCTGAATGAATAGAGACAGTTATGTCATGCATTAGTTTTTGTGATGACAGCTGCATTCCCACGGTACATTACATTGCTTTACACTTATTATTTTCTCAGATGCTTTTGTTCAAAACGACTCGCATCGAGAATTCCATGTGATGCCCAGCTCAGCATAGGGATGTAAGTAACTAACCTAAAACAATGACAAGCACTGCTCTACAGCAGAAATCAAGCAGCTTTGGCAGGCAAAGGAGGAAACCTATACAAGTGTCAGCAAAAACCTCTCCAAAGTGGCCAAGTAGACACTTGAAAAGCAAATCAAAGCTGCCAAGGGTGGGCACTATCAAGGGCTGAAAAAGATGGTTCTGGAACAATGACACATATATGTGGAGTGGTCCATTTTTTTTAAAACCACCAACTATATAAGGAGAGCAGCACCTTACATACTTTTCAGATGGTGGTCAGCTGACCAGCGCTTCCCAAACTGCTCTACCAAAAATATGAAAGCCTGATGGCTAACATGTAAGCCTCATTGACCCCAACTGACGATCCAGCCACCCTTATACCCCCCCCCTGTCTTCCTCCTTCCTTGACCCCCTTCCTCAATTTAAGATCAGCGAGAGAGATGTCAAACTATTCAAAAATAATAGCAAGAAAAACAGAAAACAATTGGCACACACACTCAGCTGCAGCCTGCCCATCTTTCAGGACCCCAGGGAGTCCAGGTATAGAAAATGCCAAGGCAAAACCAGTGTTATCCTCTCTCACCAAGCTCTCTTGACCTTAAAGTATTTCCAAGCAATCAAAACCTTATCAACAGCTGATCCCCCCCGAAGAAAATGAAAAGAACTCCCTGACTCTTTTTCACAGCCCTTAAGCACCATAATGGACAGTAGCACTCTACCACTATTATCCAGTACCTACAGCAACTAACGACTCTTACATACTGTGCTCTGTGGAGGTTGTATGGATAAAGCATGTGCATATCCATTATAGCTGGCAGTTCAATTAAGCATTATACCACAGCAGCTCAAGTGTACTTATATTTTACCTCTACAATATTTAAAGGAATACTTGGGTTTCTTGAGTTTTTACCATGTCTTACTTGCAGGCTCAAACTCCTGGATACCTTTTTCATGACCGTATGTACAGTTTTGAAGATAGATGTACATTGAAATGGGAGTTTAGCCTAGCTTAGCTCAGTTGCTGGATGTCTAGTGCGATTATTAGCAGCACCCCCGAAAAAAAGAAAAAAAGAAGGGAGATACACATTTGCTGACGCTGATCATTAATACTTTTTGCCTCATTAGCCTGGCAGTAATTTTCTTACGTAAGGTTATCACAAGTAGATGCAAAATCCAAATAGATAAGTTAGAGTTTTGAATGGTTTTTTTCCATAATATTCACATCTGCTTTCTTCAAGGGCAAATGATGAAATGCATTGTCTATCCTTCATACAGCATGTACAGATATATAAAGGCATCCATGATTTTGACTGACTATATGCTACACATAATAACACATAATAAAAATCCCAGAAACCCAACTTCCCCTGTAAAATATGCACTGAGGGTCAGAGCTTAGAGTGACATACTTTGGATCTATATACATTTTTATGTTTTCCTAAATTGCTAGTATTTATAGCATCCTGTCAATGTGATCAGTCAGTCTCAGAGAAAAAAGACAACTTGCATGCACACTGTATGGAGATGGCACCTTAATCTCCTCGGATTCAACTTCTGTTAATTTATATGATTCCGTTTTTTACACTATGCTTAGAATGTTTATGATCGAATTTGTTATTCACTATTTTGTCATGGGTGATCTAGATAAAACATCCACCACGTAAACGTCTATGCATGTGCAGGTTTATCTTTGAATTTAGTTTATATAAAGTGCACATCAACCACTCTCTGTATATCTACAAGGTTAAAAAAAAGAACATCGGGGGGAAAAAGACAACATATATATATACACATGCACTCCCACACAAATATACATATAATAATGTTAACATGACCCAAAGGTTGAGATTAGTCATTTTAAAAATAGATCACTAACCATAACAAACAGGGGCGGCGCGCAGCATTTTAAAGTTGGTATTCAAAATTTTTCAGAAAAATTAAAATACGCTGCTGGAAAGAGCGCCTGTACTTGAGCCTGGACTCCGTTTAATTCACCACTCATTGTAGGTGCTCCGTCATAGGATTGCCCGACCAACTTTTCTGCACTTTCCTCTGGGGTAATCCCGTACTTTTTCAGCGCATTCAATAGGATTTTGGTGAGACCGTTTGCTGATTGGTCATCAGAGGCATCAACGAGCTCCAGTAAGTGTTCC
>OMLC01041634.1:0-10565 GCA_900302585.1 Regalecus glesne
ATATACAATTTTATAAGCCTTTTTATTTTTATATTTATCAAACAAAAAACAAAAGAACCTCAAGCAATTACTTCAGCAAGTTTGTGTGCAACATTTACTTCATTTTGTGATGTTTTTCACTTGATTGCCTGCTCAAATATCTCAAGCCTAACCTGCAGAATATCAGTTTGCAGTGTTTGCAAACATTTTCAGATCAAATTTTATCACAAATATTTATAATTTCAATGATAGTCATATTTGTTGATTTTTATGTTTTACAATCCCTCTTATTTTCTGTTCTTTTCTCCATCAGGTATTGAGCCAAGAGGCAATATGGTGTTAAAGCCAGCTGAGTTCTTAGTTGAGACAGTGGAAGCTGGTCTCGGTGAGGTTCTGGTTTATGTAGAAGACCCAGAGGGACACACAGAGGAGGTTGGTTTCACAAATGCCCATTTTCAATCTCTTCCTCACTTCCCTGAATGGAGTTTTTTTAATTGTACAGCCAGCCAAATGCACCATAAATAAATATCTAAATAATTTAAATCAGTATGTCAGCCCCTTAATTCTAAATTTAAGTACCTAATAGAGATCTGTCCACTTTCTTTCCTTTGAAAAACTAGGCAAGAGTGATCCCCAACAATGACAAGAACAGAACCTACTCTGTTGTCTTCCTGCCCAAAGTTGAGGGTCTTCACAAAGTAAGTAAAGACATAAACAAAACAAAAACAAAACAGCTTTCTTCCTCAGGTCACTACTTATTTAAGTAGTGAACGCAGTAGTAAACAATCTAATGGGGCTGTGCATGTACAATTCCTCACAGGTTAAGGTGTTGTTTGCTGGGCAGGACATTGACAGAAGCCCTTTCGTGGTGAATGTGTCAAAGGCACTGGGAGATCCTAACAAGGTGCAAGCCAGAGGGCCCGGGTTGGAGCCTGTGGGCAATGTGGCAAACAAACCCACATACTTTGACATCTACACTGCAGGTAGCACAAAAATGTATTTGAAGTCAACCCCTTGTGTATACACAACTCGTATTAAATATCTCTACATATTTTACTTTATTTCTTCTTTATCTCATGTTTCTGCAATGGACTCTCCCAATCTAAGAATTTCACATGACTATACCTCTACGACTAGAGTGACAGTAAACATTTTGAATGTCTTTCTAAAGTTCTGGCACTCTGAAATAGGGTTACATAAGCTTACCATCGATGGACATGAGCACAAAATCAAAATGATCACTTTACTTATTTTCAGTCGGGTATTGCATCTTTGAGTTCTTTTGAGGTCTCTGCAGTCCTACCAGTGATATAAAGTTGGGAAGCATGATCAAATTAAGGTTTAAATCCCATATTTCAATGACCTGTGCAGTTGATTCAGTTTAACATGTCTCCACACAAACAGGATTTGTATTCCGGCCGTTTTTCCCCGCTAGCGGGGGTTGACCGGTCCATGGATTCGTCTCCTCCAAGTCATTGACTCTCCATGAATTTTGTTGTGGAGCGAAGTTTTTTGACCGGATGCCCTTCCTGACGCCAACCCTTTAGTCGCCTCTTACAACACGCAGGGATATGGTGGATGAATTCTGACCCCCATCCACAGAGGGGCAGTTTAACATGTCTCCATAGATTGTATTTCTAAGATAAGATATAAGATAAGATATTATTTTATTAGTCATTGTTACATTGTTACATCAGCAAAGCGGAAAGCAAAAACACAGAGGCATAAGATCTAAAGAGGCATAAAAATATATGAGCAATACAAACAAGGGGTAATAATGCAAAATAGGAACATCATATACAGTATGAACAGAAAAAAGACTGAGCTGTTAACTGACTGATATGAAATCCAGTTGTTAGTCTTCATGTGTATGTAGTCTATGAGGGGAGCAGTTCTGGTTAAAGAGTCTGTAGTAGTCCAAAATCCATATTATGAGATGATAGTCCACCCCTGTATTCTCCAGCTTGTCCTCTAGGAGCGCATGCTGTATCGTGTTGGAAGCACTGGAAAGGTCAAAGAACTTGATCCTCTCAGTGCTCCCAGCCTTAACCAGGTGAAAGAGAACCCAGTGTTACAGGAAGATAACAGCATCTTCCACTCCAATGCCAGGTTGATATGTGAACTGATGTGGTTCTATCACTGGGATCCTCAGGGGGTGGAAATGACCAAGGACAAGCCACTCCAGGGTCTTCATCAGGTGGGATGTCAGTGCCACCAGTCTTTAGCTGTTGAGGTACTTGGGATGCGGAGTCTTGGGCACTGGTACCATGCAGGGTATTTTCCATAACCGTGGCACTCTCCCCAGCTTCAGGCTCAGGTTGAACATGTATTCCACAGGCGTGCAAAAGCTGGTCTGTGGAGGACTTCAGCAGCCTATAACTGATGCTATCTGGACCCACAGCCTTCCCTGCCATGATCCTCTTGAGCTGGTTCCTCACCTGGAGTGTTGTGAGGGACAGGTTTGAACAGGGTTGTGTGTTGGAGGATGTGGTTGGAGATGGGTGTGAGAAGATTGGGATTATGAGATGAGCAGAGACGGTCAACTGTGGGCTGAGTGTTGCAGGGAGGGAGGTTTACTGGACGTGCAGATGAGGGGGGTCTCAGCAATGAGGACTGGGGTGGGGAGGGGCATTACTCTTATAAAATCTATTGAAGAATAGGTTCAGATTATTCACCGTCTTTTGGTCCCCCACAGCCTGGGACTTTGATTCCCTGAGGCTAGAGATGGTTTTCAGGCCTCTCTAAACTCCTCTGATGTTGTTCTGCCTCCGCTGTTCCCCCATCTTCCTCCTGTGGCTGTTCTTGCCCTCTCTGATCTTTATCTTCAGCTACCTTTGAACAGCCCTCAACTCATCCTTATTTCCTGACTTAAAGACCCTCTTCTTATCCTTAAGGATAGCCTTTATATCAGGATTAGTCCAGGGTCTCATGCATAAAAAAATACCACTCAGTCCTGGTGGGTATTGTTTTCCACACAGAAGTTGATATAGTCTGTGATACAGTAAGTGAGACTGTCATTGTCCTCACCATAGCAGTCATATAGTTCCTCCCACATACTTGTCTCAAAACAGTCCTTCAGAGCTTCGTTTGTCTTGTCGAACCATCTCTTCACTGCGGGAGAGACAGCTGTTTGCCTGTGTATGAGAGGCTTGTACATAGGTAGGAGATAAACCAGTTTGTTGTCAGATTTTCCCAGGGGGGAGAGATGATGAAGTGTATGTCTCCTTTGTGTTGGCATAAAATAAGTCCAGTATTTTATTCTCTGGTGCAGCATGTGCCATACTGGGTGAATGTGGGCAGAGTGGAGTATCGAGAGGGAGGATTTAAAAAAAATAGATTCCCTTATCAGTCCCGCAAGGGGAAATTTGGATTTCTCTGCAGTTTTGACTCAACCTATTGTATAGGAGCAGTGAGCTGCCAACATATGGCGCGCGGGGAGCAGTTAGGGGTTAAGTGTCTTGCTCAAGGACACCTCGACATGCTGTATGCAGGACCAGGGAGCGATCCTGCAACCTTCTGATTGCCAGACGACCGCTCTACCCACTGAGCTATGCCGCCCGGAGAGTCCTCCGGAGATAAGAACAATGGTGTTTGGGTGTTGTGTCTTTAGACTGCTTGTGATAGAGAGGAGCAAATCACCATCTTTCTCCGCATTATCAGAAGGACGAATGTATGCCACGATTGTGATAACATGAGAATTGCTTCGGCAGATAATAAGGTCTCACGTCGATGGCTAATGGTTCAATGTCCTTGCAGCATAGTTGCTCTATGATAACGATATGCCCAGAGCTACACCATCTATCATTCACAAACACTGCCAGTCCCCCACCTTTCTGTCATAGAAATCTTTGGATTTCCTGGTGAGATAAATAAGAGCTGGAACCAGAAAGTTTCTTTTGTGTATTTATTAAGCTGTTGGACTTACAGAGCAATAGTTTCATCACTGAATTGACAGAGTCTGCTCACACAATGTTTTAACAGGGTCTGAAAACAAGTGAACAGATACATTATCATTTAGGCACTATGGAGAGGGTGGGTGAAGGGCCGAGGTAGAGATGAGATCGTTGGCCTTAGCAATCAGGTGTCCAAATATGCTGTCTTGCCAAGATTTTGGAAAGAAAGGCATCAACTAAATAGTGGAATCTACTGCAAGAATAGAGTAGGGTTACAAGGGTAAAACACAGCAATGAGAACCTATATGATGAATTGCTATTACACTTTCCTCTTTACCACTCTTCCTCATCCTATCCACCCATACTAGCTTGAAGCTGTCCAGCAAAGTGGCCATGTCCAGGGTTAGTATCCTCATCCATGTCTTAGTAAATCTCATGATGCTGCATTCACGATATTGCGTCTGATGCCTGGTTAGCACCACCAGCTGTCCATCTGATTAGGAAGAGATCTCACTTTCCCCGTGATGATGGATGGTAGGACAGGTCTATATCTTCTCCCTGCTTGTCGTACGGCCCTTGCACGGCACCCCCATCTCCTCTTCTTTAGCTCGCAGGGAACATTGGGTCTTTCCTTGGGCAGCACGCTGTGTTATGGAGTGCCAACAAACGATCCCTACTGCAGACAATAGGGCCATGGCTGAACACAGGGTCCCCAGACACAGTCACAAATAGTGCAAAAGGCAAGAGAAAGGTCAAAGCAAACACAGCGACTCTGGTCTCCATAGTTCACAGAGTAAGTCTGAAAACAATAACATGTAAAAAATACTGAAAGATATACTGAAAGATATACTGAAGACAAGAGGAAAAGCTCAACAATGAACGAGTGAACTATCTGCTACCATTAATTTAGTGCCTTCTTGACAGTTAATTACCATAACATAGAGGCAAATGTATAATTAATAATGATAAGCTGTACAAATAAAAGTGATTTGACAGGGAAGTTTGAAGACAATAATGTTTGTTGCACTTGTGTTGTTGTGACATACTGTGTGAGGAAGTGCAGCAAACATAGACATCTTGAAATTCAAGATTAACAGCAAAATGTGTAATTTAGAACTTGGTTTCACTGTGGCTAAATACATTACCCCTCCAGGAGGACTACAGAGACCATTGGGAGCATACTATTGTAATTTCTGATTGAAAACAGGCAAAAAGTGACCTTTTGGATTGTTCATGTCCATCTATATCACATTTATGCAACTCCCAACTAGGAATAAGAGTTTAGAAAGGGATGGGGTCATAATAAAGGCTAATCCATTAGTTTGCCCAATTAATTCCCTTGTGTCATCTATTTTGATGGCATTGTTCCACCACTACAGCTTTTCCACACAGTACCCAACACTTGATTTGCTGCCTTTTCTCCCTCAGGGGCAGGTGCTGGAGATGTGGGGGTCATCATCGTAGACTCTCATGGCAGGAGAGATACAGTGGAAATCATTCTTGAGAACAAGGGGGACAGTGTTTTCCGTTGTACCTATGGCCCAGTTTTGGAGGGGCCTCATACCATCTATGTGACATTTGCAGGGCAGCAGATTCCCAGAAGCCCTTTCACCGTCAACATCTCTGAGGGTAGGTTACATATAACATGCACTTATGCTTGCTTGCACGGGCAGATGTACAATTTAGACATTTATACTATTGATCACTGACAATGGGCACTTTCATCACTAAATTTTCTATTCTGTTCAATAGACACTCTTCTCTTAATCCACCTGTTTTTATGTAATCAAAGTGTCAAGTTGATGTCTAATGCCCAGAATGACTTTAACTGAATGTCTTGATATTTTTGTAGCTGTCTAGGTCTGGCTCTAAAATATACTTTGCAGTATGTCTGTGCAGTTAGATTTCACTTCTGATTTCACTTCCGATTTCAACCCACCTTTACCTGTTTGTTCTGACTTCTTTGAGTAGTGGGGTTTGGCTGAAGCTGTGTGCTGTCATGGTTTTGGGCTTTGGTATTTGGCTGGCAGTGCTTGACCAGTCCGGTGGTGTTGCTGAACCTGGAGGTCATCTGTTTCTATTCCTCCACACATCTCCCCTTTATGTGTGTGTGTGTCATTACTGTTGTTCCCTCCCCTCAGTTCTGCAGAGCGCCCTGCCACCCAGCTCTCCGGTGCAGATAATTCCTCAGTCCATACGCACCCCACCCACAGACAAGACAAGGAGAGCCCCCCCCCCAACGCCGCCCAAACCCAGGCGACAAAGTTAGTACAGGCCATAGGCCAAGGGGGACATGACTGGAGCCTGTTCATGCTAGCCTGGTCCCTCCCACCTCAACTCAAAACCATCCCTTGCCTCAGAGCCCTCCACAAGGGGGTTTCCCAGCTTGACAGCATGTGCTAGTGCTTAGCCTCCAGAAGCTTCACCAGCCCAATGAATGATTGCTCTGTGTGTGTGCGCGTGCGTGCGCGCATGCACGCATTGCCGTCATCTCAGCACATCGGGTCACTGTAAGCCACGTATTTTCTGTTTTGGATGGTCACCTTAACAATCACTCAGACTACTTATCATGTCTCACATTTTATTGGAGAATCTCTGGAGACTATTCTTTCTCTGTCTGATTCGAAACCTTAATCTGACATATTCAAGTCTTGTTCAGTAGATGGGAGTTTTCACAAGTTATAAGGAATAAAGTGAGAGGCACACTTTGCTAAAATAACTAATAACCTCAAATTAAAGTTCTTATTGCCTGATGTGAATGTCAGTGTGACCCTTCAGATGAGTTTGTGTCCTACACTTAAGCCTTCGGTGTCATCATCATCAGCAAACATCATCTTCTACTTCATTATCAGTTTTCTGCTTGCTGTCCTCTCGCTCCTCAGTTCCAATGCAGTAACCTAGAATTTGTCCAGCTAACTGGAACATTAATCTACAAGCCAATCTAATAGTAAAATGATCAGAAATCATTTTGGTTGACAAATTCTTGTCATATAGATATTCCAATATTTTGCGTATAATTTATAGTATAAACCTTGAAATCATTACTTTTCAAGCAGACATACACCTCATTTTCCTTTGACAATAACTCAATATGCCAGAGCTTCAAATTATCTACAATGGGATTACTGTTGGAGCAAATTAATGTCATTTTTTCCTTCATCGCTGTATTTTCTTCATCTACTGAAATTCTCAAAAGCTTTCCTGGGAAAAATATATGTGCATTTGGTTTTCATCCTGTCATGAAGTTCTTAATGTGAACCTAAGTATATTTGCTCTTGGCTCAGTGCTTTTCAATATGATAACCCCCTCTTTTCTCCATTATCCATCTTTCCTGTTGCTTCTCCTCAGCAGCCAAAGCAGACTGGGCTTCACTTATGACAGTTCAAGTCACTAACAACCACATTTCTGCAGCTGTGTGTGTGTGTGTGTTGTCCCAAGTTGTGTCAGATTCACTATTGTCCATCCACTATGCCAACCGTCTCCTCATATCGCCTGTTTATTGTTCCATGTAGCCTGCAACCCCAATGTGTGCAGGGCCTCAGGGAGAGGTCTGCAGCCAAAGGGGGTGAGAGTAAAGGAGGTGGCTGACTTCAGGGTCTACACGAAAGGGGCGGGTAGTGGAGAACTCAAAGTCACGGTGAAAGGACCAAGTGAGTTGAATAGGATAAAGCTTTTAAAGTGGCAATATTGAAGATTCTAGTCGCATTTTGTCTTAGATTTACAGTTCTCAATAGTAATTTCTAAACTGCTGACTAATTTGTCCACCACAAAACTTCATCCAGCAGTGTCTGGTCAGAATGAGAGGATAGTTGGAAATGCTGTGGAATGACATGGCTTCCTGTGTGATATTTGGGATTGCAGCAGACATGTTTGTATTTCTCTGTATTGCTGTATAAAAGGCTGATAGGGGCCGTGGTAGCTCAGTGGTAGAGTGTGCTCTTCGGAAACTGATAAGCCAGAGGCTGGGAGTTCAAACCCACTTTGGGTTGTCAAGAAGAACATCCGGCCTTAATACCCCAACGTCACTCTAAGTCCTTGTCCACCTCCACAATGTGGAGACTAATCATTATTTTTGTTTCTTTTTTTCTCATCTATAATGTTTGATATGCAAGCATTTATTATATTATTTGTCAGGTATCTGGCAGGTAGTTTATTGTACATACTTAGCATACATTATAGTTTTTTGTGTCCTGAAACCACTGGAGCTGAACAATAGTCATTCATTTCACAGTTCAAATGCTTTTCAAGATGAAGTAACAGAACTCAAGAGGGGCAGCCTCAGTGACTTTGACACTGAGAAACGAAGAATTTCCTTATCTTTTAGGAATGCTGAGACACAATCATTTAAAAAGTTTAAACTTTTGCAACAGTGGATGAACTGTTTGGGACAAGGCTATAGGCAAGACAGGTTGGGATATTCTCTGCTCATTCAATCCACAATTTGTGACCCACTCCTTTCTCTGTTTGAGTCTCTGATAAATTGGAGAGGGAAGATTTGTCTGGAGCCTGAAGAACTACTTTGTGCGTGTCTGCATCACTGTAGCTCAGGTGAATAACCGCAGTAGCAGCACAGCAGGCTTAGGCTATAACTGCTCCCAGGGCTGACGATAATATACTGAACCAGCCGTTTTGTTGGGGTAGCAGTCACTGATGCAGCCAATATAACAGGAGAATGACTAGTATTAACAACTCTCCATTTGGCGAAGTCAATTCACACAGTTTTGTCTCTCAGATAGGACTCGCACGTCATGTGGGGACTAATTCTGATGCATAAAATGGACCTCTCACTTTAAAAGAAGGCCAAAAAATGGTGGCATCACCTTATTTGGTGAGAGATGGTAACTTCAAAAAATGCATTTAAGTAAGAATTTTTGAGATTGCCACTTTAAATGCGAATGAAATACATTTTGGTAAGAGTTCATAGCAAATATGGGTTACTGCACATATGCTTAAAGGCTGTATCTCATTTTTATTTCAGAGAGCTTTGAGGAGCCAGTGAAGGTGCATGAGGTGGGTGATGGTCTATATGAGTGTGACTACTATCCTGTCCTAGCTGGCAAATATGTTATATCCATCACATGGGGAGGACACACCATCCCACGAAGGTAAGATCTGCTCATTCATCCCCATAAATACACAGCAGTAGCAAAAGTTCAACTACCTTGAATGATTCATTTTATGGTGAAATTCTTTAATGAGGTTTCTACAAATCAATCATCACCTGCTAACCACAACAAAGTAATATCCAATAGAAAAATGATGAAAATTTGCTTGCAGTCCATTTGAGGTGCTGGTGAGTGAAGACGCAGGTTCTCAGAAGGTGCGAGCTTGGGGTCCAGGTCTGGAAACGGGCATGGTGGGGAAAAGTGCTGATTTTGTGGTGGAGGCCATCGGCACGGAAGTGGGAACTCTTGGTACGTCCTGCTCACAGATGTGGATTGATCACATCAAGGTTGCTGGTTGTCTCCAGTTCACTCTGAATAAATAAAGCACAATGTTATTACTTTTACCTGAAGTCAAACTTTGTCATTTTAGTTTTATTCACACAGTAGAATTGAATGTTGTGGAAAACTTATGCTTGCGCAATAATCCAGGTAAGAAAATCACAAAAAAGCTGAAACCGTTCATCTGGACACAAAGTTGAGTGAGAGAAACATTTCATCACTCATCTAAGAGATTTTGTCAGCCTCCTGATCAGGGATGGTCATTCACTCTTCACATAGAATACTGCTTTGACTCCCTGTTCAAACCAGTATTCCTCCCTATCAAGGATACGCACATCCTCAATCTTATAGATGGGTGTAGACTGCGGATTCCTGGCCTGATGTTTTGGATCTATTGTGTCATGGTATCCTCTCATCCAGCATCCGCTGGCTTTACCCGATGTTTGATTCATTGCAGTCCTCGTGGCACTTAACAGCATGCACCATATTGTTGTTTGTGCTGGGAGACCCAATTCTTGATGACGTGTTGTCAATGCATATGTCCCAAAAGTTGTATGTGGGATGAAAGAGAAAGAAGATTTCTGGAGTGAGCTGGAAGTGATTGAGAGTGTAACAATCTTAAGTCACAAAAGAGGCGAATCTGTTCAGCTGGATCAGAAGTTCATTTCTCTTCACCTCTTTTGTGATTTCCCTACCTGGATTATCGAGCATGCATCATAACAATCTTAAGGGCTGACACTTTGAGATACAATCAGTGACAACCCCCTCCTGATCGATGGTATATCTTAAAGTTTTCCCCTTACAAAGTTTCTTACCATATGCGGGTCACAGAAAATCCTATCTTCTCTTGTCATGGCTATTATCCCAATTAGATGTCTCTCCTCCATTATCAGTGTTTGACTGGAGTTGCTTGAGTAATTTGATGTATTCTTCCTTTCTTTTTCATTTTCAAACCCTCTCATGTCCTCATTTTCAGTTAGGTCACTAACTCAGACACTGTTTTTGTTGCACCAGAGCATCCCTCTGTCAAATCTCCAGCATCACAACTGCAAATTAACTAATGTGGGATACAGATACAAAGGGTTTTCATCTGTCACTGGGAGTTCTGCTTTGCCCATGCTCTAAAAGTCAATTTAAGTCTAGTGTATATTTATGCTGGGAAAGTGGCTTACAAACATTTGTGTCAAGCCCTTTCCTAAACATGCAGGCAAACACACACAGTCCCATTATCTCTCTCTCTCTCTCTCTC
>OMLC01041647.1:9303-26733 GCA_900302585.1 Regalecus glesne
TCTGCTGTTGAGCCACCATTAATACTAATTTCACATTTATATATCAAAGAGTATGCAGTACATTAAGAACAAGACATGCGGTGAAAAGAACATTTGAGCTTAAAATATGTCCATTTATCAAGTACACCAGATTGTCTTCAGTATGTTGCCTAGAAAGACTGGTTAATGCATCTGTATAGTAGAGCTGGTGTCCTGACGTGGCCTTGGCCTTTTCGACCGGAAGCCATGTTGGAAAACGGCAAAGTGGCAATTTTCCCACTTCTCAGGAATTGAGGGATGGTTGAGGAAGTGCCCAATTAAAATTGCCACAATAAATCCAAGGTGCCCAGAGATTGACTGAATAAGTGGTTATCTCAGCTCTCTCCAGACCTGCTGTTTGGGAGAAACGTTCATAACGCTCTGTTTGACAGTGTTTACCCTTTGTCCCTCTCTCATTCTGAATAAAATTGGCTAGAGGAAGACTGAACCCAGGAGGAGAGGGGAATGCTTATAAAGAACAATGTCAAGAGGCATCTAAAGAACATAATGGTATTTCCGAACATGTTGAGTTCATCTTGATGTAAGGCTTGGTAATCGACAGGGCCCCAGCTGGGAGGCCAAGCTGCAAAACAGATGAAATACAAGCTCAAATCTCAGTCAATAATCACTCCCCAGATAGTTGACATTCCCACCCTACCCTGAAGAAGTAGTACATTTTTAAGTGATGTAAAATTTCACTTAACTTGCAGAATTACACTCCTCTGTGATAGTGGAAATCAATGCCATGATAAGGGTCTGGCAAGACTTGAAAAGAAAAAAATAATTATTTGGATTCAACCACAATATCCATCAATCTGATAGATGATTAATAAATTAAGTTTTCTAAGGACGTCTCTGCAGCACTTTTGAAATAAAATGACATGAAGTACATGTTGGCTGAAAAGATGCTGCTGTGTTGTGATTTTTTTCAGCTGTGTGAAAACAGCACAGTAAGTACAAGGCCAGAGCCAATGTCACAGGAAGATCAGTGTTATCGCCTCAGGAGTAGTCTGGCTCACATGGCGAGCATCTTGCATATTGCTGCTTATTACATCAGTAAGTCAATTGTGCCCTCCGCAATCAATGTTGTTGTTTTTTTTCTCAGGGATGCCCACACTTCTTTTTTGGGTAAACTACTCACATGCTTCCCCAGAGTGTATGCTTAAGTAAAGCATATGGTTGAATGTGGTCCGTTATGGTGAGACCCAGCGGATTTCATCTGGTGGCTTACGTGTATCGGTCTTGGTCAATCGCAGGCTGGAGATGACAAATTCACCTCAGATAATGAAGATACTTCATTTGGGTGCCACCAGAAGCACACAAAAAAATACTGCTTGTCTGGTAACTTGTCTAATTGCCACATGGCCTCACCTCTGCGTCAGGTTCCCTTTATTAGCTTTCCAAGCTCAAATGAGGCTCATTAGATGTCTTGTGCTAATTAGAGGACATATATCAGAGGACTCGGGGGTTTCTCCCATTGCATATTGGGAAAAAGGAATTACTGTTAATCAACTCGGTCTTTCCAAGTACACCCAGCTGCAGAGGATCGGGTGAGACTACATGCAGGTGGGGTAGGTATGGCCTAGCCCAGGTTAGATTTGGGGGTTAGAATGTAATTGTAGTCAAATCCCAGCTGCGCCATTTCCAACCACGGTCGGGGGTCCGTAGTTAGTGGGTCATAATTGGCTAACCTCACATGGGTATAGGGTTTAGATTGGATAAAGTATTCTGGGTTCACTAGTGTCCCCCTCTGGGCAGTCCGGGTGCTAGCGGTTAAGGGAACGTAAAGTACTCTGCTTCATTCTCCTCCCATGGCCAAGCACTGTGTTTTCTCCACCAGACCGGGATGTGTGGACTAGTGAGGGCTAGCGGTCATGTGACTTGGAGGAGACACATGCTACCACTTCCTCCTTCCTGTTGATGTTCTAGAGGGGCACCAGAAAAAGTGTCAGAGGAAAAGGCAACTCAGGGAATTTGGATGGGGGAAAAAGGGGATAAAATTTAGAAAAAAAAGAGAGTAGGTGTAGCCCCACCCAGGTTAGGGCTTAGGTGTAGCCCTGCATTGTCTCTGGGCTACCGCCAGTGGTATAGCATTTTTCGACCACCCCACAGAATCTGACTCCCCTTGCCATGAAGTTAGATTAGGTAGGCTAACCCAAACTGTAACCTGTTCATGCCAAGGGGAGTAAGAATCTGTGGGGGAGTTGGACAATGCTGTAATAGCGGGTCTTTAACAGTCTCCGTTTCCTGTTCTGGACAGGGGGAAAGAAAATGGCAGCACCAAATAAAATGCTTTAAGGCAATGTGGCTTTGTTTTTAATGTGCAAATAGAGTTTGCTTAGTACACTGCGATATGAAAACTACAGAGGCATTTAAGAAAGGCTTTTGAGGAAATATCCCGTAAGGTTAACAGTCGTCAGACACATTCAGTCTGTTGGGTCAACACGAGTATATTTTCCTTTCCTTTTGTACCTAATTAGTCAAATATGTGCACTTTAAACATTCTCTGGTGTTTCAAACATTATCCTCAAACAAAAAGGTTCCAGGCAATTATGAGAAGTACCGCATGTGCCCTTCTCTTTCATTCGCTGCCTTTTCATCTTCTGCACGAGGTTCAGTTCATCCTACAGTATATCAGAATACAATGAGCCGCAAGATTCAAGAGGACAGAAGGATCCCATTCCCGCCATGATGCAGACCAGAAAGCCTCAGTCTGAGGAAAATCACTGCACGCTGTAAATTCTTTATGACTAATTTACATAAAGCACATTTAGTGCTGTGTAGTCTTTTGAACATGCCAATTCTGTTTTTCCACAAAACATTTGATTGAGACGGGTCCTTAGATTTTGCCCAGCTTTTGAGGGAGACATACATTTTAACCACACACATGTCCTTTTCTATAGTGATCACATTACCCATAGGAACATTTTTGATGTTTAAGTTCATGCCAATGAAACATTCATAAGGAGCCCTGTTGAAAAGGCTTAACAACCCCTCATATATATTTCTGTCAAAAACTGCAACCGCTTTCTGAATTGTTTGAAATATTTCACAAATCCCCTTCCCCATCTAGATCTTATTTAGTTTTACAAGGGGGAGTTAATATGCCAGTTGTCGTTTCTCTACCAGTTTTTGTTGCATTTAATGGGAACTTAAAGGATGCTTTGCAAACAAGGAAGTTCTAATATCTCTTTATGGAGTTCTGAAAATTTGTATGATTTGTCAAGCGTTTCATCTTCATAATATCCGTCTGGCTTGACATGCTGAATAATGTACGTTTGAAAACGTTTAATGGATGTGGATGCACATTACCATCCACAATGTAAAAATGACAACCAAAATCCTTCCATACGTTGATCCTCAACTGTTTATCGGATGTCGGGTCGTGGATTCATACTGGAGCCTATCCTAGTGCTGATTGGGCGAAGGGTGGGGAAACGCCTCGGACAGGTCAAAATTCCACCTCAGGGTTTGAGCAGTAAGGGCTTCAGTGTTTTACTCGAGGACACTTTGACATGCTTTCCACAGGGGCTGGGGATCAAACCGCCAACCTTCAAGTTACTAGAAAACCACCCTTACTTCTGAGCTATGCTGCGCAAATGTACCCAAATGTAAATGTATGTAAATCTATTTAGATGTAAATGAATACAAACTGTAAAAAAAAAAAAAAAGAAAGAACATCAATCCTGAATATATTTGCATTGGATTTTTTTTAATTTAGTTCTCCTCAATGAATTCTAAGCTTATGTAATCATAACACCGTGTGAGGCTCAGGTCCTTTTGATGTTGAGCAAAACATGTCATACCTGTTTTCACATTGCGGTGATACCCAGGGTGACTCGACAAGATACTTAGTGTGACTTGCTTAGTCATTGGATTTAGTCTCAACACACCCGAGACAAGAGTGGTGAAGATGATAGATAGACTTTGTATTGGACATGATGAACATTGTGCGCCCCACTTTCCCTGTGAGCCCGTGGTGAAGCAGTGCTCCCTTAGCAACACACTGCCGCAGAGAAGCCTTTTGTCCCCTAGCCGTCATGCTCCACAACAAAACCCCCATTTGCAAGGACCACAACGTCCGAGACCCGTCACAGATTTTATAGCTGAAACTCTCCCAACTCATTTTCAATATTAACAGAGGTGCAGTAGATATCAATTTCACACCTTATTTACCTTATACGATTTTGGTTTTTCTTGCAGTCGTCAAGTAATCGGAGGATTAGTGGTTCACTCCTCGCACCCTGCAGAAAGTGTATTGAGGTGTCCTTGAGCAAGACACTCAACCCCAGGTGCCACGGCTGCTCACTGCTCCTATACAACAGGATGGATTTAATGAAGGGAAGACATTTTATTGTATTTATGTGTAATGACAAATAAATAAAGCCTCTTCCTCTTTCTTGGTAGCGTTGGCTTGTAAACTATTTGTATTGTAGCTGTTTTTTGTTTTCTTTTCTTGTTTTTCCATGGTCCTCCATGCTTTATTTATGATGCATTTGTTGTGTTACACAATCTTAATGTTTTTTATTTTTCATCTTGAGATTCAAGGGGGCGGCCTGGCTCAGTGGGTAGAGCGGTTGCCTGGCGATCGGAAGGTTGCAGGTTCGATCCCCACACCTGCAGAGAAGCGTGTTGAGGTGTCCTTGAGCAAGACACTGTTTCCCTAACTGCTCTGCGATAGATTGGCGGCCTATACAGGATGCACCCCGCCTTTCGCCCAATGAGAACGGAGATAGGCTACAGTTCCCCCGCGACCCGATTTCAGATAAGCGGTTGACAATGAAGATCTTGAGATTCAAAGATTCAAACTTTTATCCGTCACACACAAGGACAATAAGTAGTGAAAGATTTTTTGACAACTCCAAAACCGCAACAAGAGAAATGAAAATGATAATAATAAAATGCAAATTAAAATAAAAATACAATACAATTTAAAGTTTGAAAAACTCAGGGAAGCATATGAGAATACAGAAGGTATATCCCAATAAATGCAATGGGCAGTTTATTTTAGCTTAAGGCGGCAATCAGTAAAATGTCTCCCAAGTGAGTGCCATCAGCAGCCAGAAGGAATTACGATATCCGCGACCATCTGCTAGAGTAATGGTGGCCCACCAGTGACAAAACCGAGGCTAATGAGCTTTAACAATTTTCCATGATTTCCTGAAGAAATTTCAAGATATAATTGTGTTATGAATACCGTAACAAGACTTTTACAGCTCGTCACATTATAGAACGCTATCCAGTGTTATGCCACGTTACATGCTGTTATATATTCAATGACAATGATGCTTACTTGTACAACAGGGGTCAGCTACACATCGGCTTTTCACAGAGCCACCAGAATCCCCCCCCGCTTCTAAAAAGGTAATAATTCAATTGACTCTGCTTTTGGAGAAACATCAGTTATGTAAATTTTGCTGACTGAAACGTTTTCTGGGATTCCTTGAACTTGTGTTCCATTGCTGGCTCTTTATTGTAAAGTGGAAACATGCGGCCAAAAGAACATTTGGGCTCCAATAGTTTTATTGGAGGCCACTAGACTTCTCAAGGGCAGTGTGCACTTTACTGGTTTATTTACCAAGAAATAAAGCTTTTGAGCTGCAACAAGGATTCGGAAAGCCACAAACCCAGCACCTGGCAAAGCTATTGTTTCTCAGTTGCCCTGATGCATGGTGAATAATCCAGGTGAGGAAATCACGAAAAAGGTCATTCAATTCATCTGAACAGCTTTTATGGAGATAAACATTTCATCACCCATACAGGTGACATCCTCAGTCTAAACTGACTGCAGGCATACCCACCATTATAAACAATACAGTTGCATAACAACCTCGATAAATGTGACGTATCCCCTGTGAAGTGCTTTGAGCAGTCGTTAGACTAGAAATGTGCTTTATGAGAACAAGTCCACTTATTTATAATTTATTGTCAACCAAAACCAACAACCGTTTCATATGCACCCTGGCTGTTCGCTGGACTTTAAATAATAATGTGTACTATTCACAAGGGAATACTTAAAATCACAGTATTATAATACGGCAACAGATGTACTCTTAGCCACCTTCCATTGGTTCAAAGATGTTTGTTCTCTCTTCACAAAGATAGCCTTTTTAACTCCTGTTCAAACCTCATCCTTGAAGGCGTGGCCACTGGCCTGGAGATGGGAGCAGGCTGAGGAGTCCTGGCCTCACGTGTTAGGTCTTCTGTGTTGCACCATCCTCTTTGGGTAAGAATACATCCGTCACCATATTAGGATATTGTGATTGCAACCGTATCCAAATCCTCTATGAATAGTACACATTACTGTTGAAACTCCAGCCAATGGCCAAATTGCAAATGAAACTATCATTGATTTAGGTTTCTATGCAACTGTATTGTTTATGAGGTTGGGGATGAAGATGTCACCTTTATGAGTGATGAAGCGTTTCTTTCAATAAAACCTGTCTAGTTGACATGATTCACCTTTTATTGTCTTTCAGTAGGTTTCGATTAAAACGTCTTTCCATTCCTGCTGATGCATGATGGTCATTTCCTGCTATGGTAGAGTCAAAATTTCACTGATGGCATCTGTAAGCTATCAAAACAAAAACAGGATGATAAACGGCTGGCTGATGAATTATTAAAATGAAGAATATTAAAAAGCCAGCTTACTCCTTCAAATTAACCACCACTACAGCGAACACACCATCGCCATCTGCTCATAAAAGTTAACATGTCCGCGCTTTTCTTTTGGCAAGTCGGAGGCCATAGAATTCCCAAAGACCATGACAAGCGGCATGTCGAGTCTATGTTACCTAGGATCAAATAATTCTATTTCGAATCACCCTACAGATTTGTGTGGGTCAGTATAGCAAATAAGTGACAAAGAGATTGTAGTAGAGTGAACAAGCTCAAATGAAATCATAGTTCACCACTAATACTTAGCACAAACTCAGATGGGCCGGACTCCATCAGAGTGGCCTGACTTGTCTACAGACATGTGGACAAGTCTGACTGCCTCTGACTTGTCTCCTCTCTACTTAAATCTATTTTTTACTACCTATTGGATTATTGGATTTTTTATTATTGTATTGCATTATACTATTGTATTTTGAGTATGCATTTAGTAGTGTTTTGTATTGTCTTAGTTTTTTGCCAACATTCTGTTGTTGGATCATTTGAAAGGCGCCATATAAACAAAAGTTATTATCAGGGGTGGCATAGCTTTGTGGGTAGAGCGGTCATCTAGCAATCGGAAGTTTGCAGGTTTGATCCCCGGTCCTGCAGAATGGATGTTGAGGTGTCCTTGAGCAAGACACTGAAACCCTAACTACTCCCCGGGACCCAAAATAGTGGCTTCTCACTGCTCCTGTACAATGGGATGGTTCAAATGCAGTGAATTGCACATTTACCCCTGTGGGACTGGTAAGGGGAAAAAATAATTAAAAAAATGGACAGGGAGGGTGTAGAGAGGCCTGTAGACAAATTAAAGGAGCTGCAACATTTTCTGCCAAGTCCTAATTGTTCCTTCCCTACATGTGACAACAATCTCTCTCCTCCATACGTCTGGACTACGATAGGGTGGCAAGACTGAAGCCTTTTCACATTTTTTATCATCCATTATTTCCCCCTGTATATAGCCAATCCTTGTCTAGATATCTGAAAATTGTTGTGTTGCCATTCTGTACGATGCACCTTTGAGAGAGCACATGAAACTAAAGTCAAATTCTATGTAGTGAAAACCTACATGACCAACAAACTGATTTTGGGAAAAAAAAATAAAAAAATAAGCCAACATCCAAGTCTGGCTACATTTTGGAAAAAAAAAGACAAATCCAGTCTCTCAAAAACAAGTGGAAACATATTTTATGGTCTGATGAGACCACGGTTGAAATTTTTGGCCAGAATTCCAAAAGGTATGTTCATAGCAAAAAAACAACAACAAAGCACATCACCAAAGGAACACTCTATCCATGGTGAAGAACAGTGGTGGCAGCATCATGCTTTGGGGCTGCTTTTCTTCAGTCAGAGCCTGGGGCTTTAATCAAGTTGGAGGGAATCATGAATAGCTCCAAATGCCAGTTGATTTTGGTGCAAAACCCTCAAGGTGTCTGCTTGAAAGCTGAGGATTAGAAATTTCACCTTTCAACAAGACAACAACCAAAAGCAAACATCCCATTCAACAAGGGAATGGCTTCAACAAAAGAAGGTCAATATTTAGGAATGTCCCGGCCAGGGCCTTTACCTGAATCTAAATGAAAATCTGTAGAGTTACTTGAAGAAAGCGGCACACAGGAGATGCCCTCACAATTTAATCTCATCGAAATGTTTTTGCTGGGAAGAATGGGAACATACTGCCAGGTCAAATGAGGCAAGCTGATAAACTATTACCCAATAAGACTGGAGTGCAGTAATTAAATCAAAAGTTGTGTCGGGTATGCACACTAATCCAACGAGTGTATTACAGGTTTTTTTGAATTATTTTCTTATTTCCTCCAAAGTCTGTTTGTTTTTCACTTGAATTTTATGGGTTGCAATTTCATGTTAAAGATGGAAAAACTTTGGTTATCTTCATTTCATTTTTTTGCATTACAAAAACCTGCCACTTTAAAAGGGGCATGCAGGTATTTTATATTGATTGTAGCTTCACATCATGAGGGAGATGGAGAACAAAACCATCGGGTGACAAGAGTAGAAGACCAAACCAATCATTTTCCCCGGGCATCAAGGTTAATCTGCTGCCCTGAGGAGAAAAGATGCCACGGGTAAGGTAAAAAACCTGGCAAAGGTCATAAATGCCAAATGGACTTATTCTCATATAGATAGCGTTTTTCTAGTCCTGTGACTACTCAAAGCGCTTTAAAAAAAAGCACTAAGTACAGCACAGCAGTGAACAAAGACATTTAGGCAGCCACACTGGAGCAGGCCACTACGTCTGCTGGTAGGACCAAGTAGGCATTGCTATAAGTAGGGATTCACTCAAATGATTGAAAATAAGGTGGTCACCCTGCATGAAAGTCACTATTTGCATTGTCATGACTACTGCTGGCGGTATGGCTCAGTGGGTAGAGCGGTTACCTGGCGATCAAAAGGTTGCAGGTTCGATCCCCGCACCTGCAGAGAAGCGTGTCGAGGTGTCCTTGAGCAAGACACTGTTCCCCTAATTGCTCTGCCCTATGATAGGCTGGAGAACTATACAGGGTGTGCCCTACCTTTCAAGTAATGAGCACGGAGATAGCCTCCAGTTCCCCAATTCGGATAAGCGGTTGACGATGGATGGATGGATGACTATTGCCACTGACGCTTTTCTAACCATCCAACCATCCAACCATCCACTTATGTGAAGTCAGGTCGCAGAGTCATGCTGGGGTGAATCCCACCTCTCATTGGGTGAAAGAGAGGGAAAAACCCTGAACAGATCAACATTCTATCACAGGACTTTAGGAGTTAAGGGTTCGGTGTCTTGCTCAAGGACACTTAGACACGCTTTCTGCAAGGCCTGGGGATAGACCCCCTGGATCACTTGCATAAATGCTCTGAGATCGCATTGGCTCAAAATCAACAGCAGGTGAGTAAGCACTCTTTAGCAGCCAATATAACTCCTGAGTTGAGGTGGATCCAAAGTTAAATGGCTGCTAAGATATTCATTCCCATAGACGACACCATGTGTGAAGTTATACACATACAACAGTTTCTTAAAGGATGTCAATTTAAAAAAAACAACAACTATCAATGGGTAATATCTGAGGCAAAAAAACAACAACTTTCCTTCCTTCCTATGTTGCATATACCACTGGTAAGTTTGCAGTCAAGTCGCTCCAGTTTTCTCAATCAAGCCGCCTTCCTGACATACTCCCCAATGTTCCCTCTTGTCCACTCCTTGATGTCTGTCATCCATGTTCTGTGTGGTCGTTCCTGCTGTCTTCTTCCTCTGACCTTTCCTTCGGTCAGTGTCTTCTGTGGCTTATTATATCTTATCAAATGGCCAAAGTATCATATTTTCCTCTTCACTGTGGTGTTTCTAGGTGATCTACCATTTTCTTTTGCCCTTTTTAGTAACTCATACTTTGTCACATGAGCTGTATATGGAATTTTTAACATTTTTGACATATCTCAAAGGCCTCTATCCTCTTCCACATTTCTTCACTAGAGGTCCAGGTTTCGTTTGCGTACAAGGTTGACAAAACACAACATCTTATCATGTTCCAATTTTAAAGCTCCTTGATGTAAAAACAGCTGTCATTTGATGAAAATATTTCTCACCATTTTAATTCCTTTCCTGATCTCCGTTTCGTACCTTCCATCATCTGTTATTGACTGGCCAAGATATTGGAAAGTTATCACTTTCTTCAGCATATTTATATGATTGCTGGGGATATGCTATTTTTATTCAATTGCTTAAGCAAATATGCTTTCAAACGTTACCTTTGTGGTGATACTTCACCCAGAATTACTTCGGTATTAATGGATGATCAATCCTATGACAAGCATTGCATGACAAAAGCTGGCACTGGCATCCTTCAGAGAACAGGCCCCTCTGGTCAAGTGAACCCATGTCGGATATAAGGGACTTTGGCTACAAGATGGAGTTAACAGAATAAAACAACAAATCAGCCTTGGAAACGTCTCCAATTACTTACTCTTTGTCTCAAGAGTGCGTTTGTTTGCTCAGAACATTTTACCAGAAGGAGAGGCCCATTCCACATGTTATGATAAGTCCCCACGTGGACACAGACTTAGATGGAGCTTGGGGGCTCAAGGCCAGATGACCTTCCAGACACTCAGCGGTGAATTCAAACCTGCTGCCTCTAGTTCGTCAGTTCCCGAAGCAACCGTGCTAACCACTGAGTTACCATGCCCCAAAAGACATTTTATCAGAATATCACTCAATGAACCACTTCTGTTTGAATCCTGACATGGCATTATTCCATTCCAGCGCATTCACATGCAGTAACCGTAACAGGTTCGAGGGCCCGTCTCCTGCTCTTCCATTGGTCAGGAGACCTGCCCAGCTCACTCAGTGAGGCTGCACCTCCTATAAACAAATGAGATGAGTAAATGGACTTGTTCTTGTATAGCGCTTTTCTAGTCTAGAGACCACTCAAAGCACTTCACAATGAGTGCCTTCCATTTACCCGGCTATGTGGCGGGATGCAAACCCACAATGGCCAACTCTCAGGTTTGAAACAAATTTAGCATCCAACTATGAAATCCTATCTTGTAATTACCTGATCTTTTCTCGCAATTACGAGATCCTGATGTCATAACTACGAGATTGGATCTTATAATTATGAGATCTTTCCTTGTGATTGTGAGAGCCTTGGCTCTCGAGTCAGAGATGTTATCATGCATTTGCTACATCTTTCCTGAATGACAAAGAAAGGGACAAGGTTTGTGTAGGCACTGGTGACCCTGCAGCTTAGCCACTTCATGCCTGTTCTAGACTAAGCTAGTACCTGGAGGACAATGTAATTTAATTCTAAGTTGTTCAGTCAGACTGATTCCAATTCCATGCTTTTGTGATGGTAGTTAGGACCTAGGACGAGTACTGTTCTGAAATCATTGCTTTAGGGCGGTGTGTTATCAGCGCTTACTTTTTCACATGTAGGATGGTATAATAAATGTGTCTGTGTGGTTTCACCCGATATTACATCTTTATGGCAATTGGGTTCTGATAGTTTTTGTGAAAATGCTGTTTGTTCTGACAACGTTAATCCACATGAGTGAAAATAAACACAAACATGTCTGCCCTCTGTGTTTCATCAAACACACCACACCATCTCAAATTGTCCCCCAGATTCTGGCATTTTTTTAAAGTCTCAGGTATGGCCACCAAGCTCTTACTAAACTGGGCTGTTTTGCTGAACTTTAAGTACTGAATTTGTGGCTAACTGGACTGACTAATAGAAGAGCAAGAGATGAGCACTCGAATCTGCTCAAACCAATGCACACGGATGCTCAGGAGTGCAACACCTTTGTGCAAGAGGTTTCAAAATGCAGAGGTTGATTGATAACTGAAATTACTTTGTTTGGATTATATATCTATAGCAAAAGAAGAAAGATTGGACCCAAGGAGGGTTGGATCATTCCTCAGAAGTAGCTTCAGAATTGTTTATGGACATTTTGATACTTTTTTCATGGCATCTCCAATGAAGTCAACATGGCCTCAGCTGACCAGGGGGTCCTGTTCTCTGCGAAGGATGCCAGTGGCAACTTTGATCATCTGACTTTCCAGCTTAATGGGGTTGTTGGTCCTTGATATTGAAATTATAGGGTAACTTTGGGTAAGGGATCACTTTAATATGTTACAATATGCCTACCCATTTTTATTCTGATAACAGTATTAGGGGCGGCATAGCTCAGTGGGTAGAGCGGTCGTCTGGCAATCGGAAGGTTGCAGGTTCGATCCCCGGTCCTGCATACAGCATGTCGAGGTGTCCATGAGCAAGACACTTAACCCCTAACTGCTCCCCGAGCGCCATATGTTGGCAGCTCACTGCTCCTATACAATAGGTTGGGTCAAAAATGCAGAGAAATCCAAATTTCCCCTTGTGGACTGATAAGGGAATCCTTCCTTCTTCTTCTTCTTATAACCAGCACCGCTCTCCCAGTAGACCACATACACACCAAGACCAATAACCGGACTTGATGCCATTTCAGTATTTCATTTCAATACGCAATAAGATCTGTTTGCAACATGAAGTCCCAAGGCCCCCCCCTCTCCCCCCACACTCCTGTCCTGCTTTCCACTTGCTATAACACTGCAAATTTCCCCTCATGGAACTAATAAAGGAATATCTTATCTTATCTCAATAACTCTTGCACAACAAACACCCACATCCAATACAAAGTCAACAAAGGGGAAAGGGTGTTGTAAATAGCATTTGGTGGGGCTCATCTGTGAGAGGGATGTGTAGATAAATACAGGAGATGCAAAGAGAGCCACTTTGGCCAAATAATGACATATAAGAACGTGATCACTCAGATTGTTAGCCTGGTAACTTTATCATGGTGTTTACATTTCCCACCATTTCACTATCCCATGATAAATCCAAATGGTTAATAGACTCATTTTTTACAGTGCTTTTCTAGTCTATCACAAAAAAAGGTGAATCAGTTCAACTGGATCAGAAGTTTATTCAGAAACGTTCGTCACTCAAACGGGTGACATCTGCAGTCTGAGCTGACTGACAGCATCCCCACCCTTATAATCATACAGATTCACACAACAATAGACTGGGTTCATATGCTAGTTGATAATTGACTGCACATTCAGTGGTAATGAGCACTATTCACAGAGGACTTGGGAATATTTGCAATCACAGCATTGTAGGATGATGACAGATGTACTCTCAGGCCACCATCTTTGTCTTGAGATGGTTGTTCCCTCTTCACGTAAATGGCCTCCTTCACCCCCCTCTCAAACCAGCGTTCTTCTCTATCAAGGATGTGAACATCATCATCTTGAATGAGTGGCCACTCGCCTGTAGGTGGGTGTAGACCGCAGAGTCCTGGCCTGACGTGTTGGCTCTGCTATGCTGCGCCATCCTCTTAGCCAGCGTCTGTTTGGTCTCCCCGATGTACAAGTCACTGCAGTCCTCCTGGCATTTAACAGCGTACACTACGTTACTCTGTTCGTGCCGGGGGACCCGATCCTTGGGGTGGACCAACTTTTGCTGCAGTGTGTTTTCCAAACATCACGTCTCAGTTGTTTTCAAACCCCTGAACACATTACGTCAAAAGTTGGTCCACCCCAAGGATCAAGTCCCCTGCCATGGGCCCAACCTAACCTTAGTGTCTTCATGCATAATCAATAATCAAGGTAAACCTGCTGACTAGAACTGCTCTATTCACTCAGTAGCTCTGATCTGCACTACACTTTTTTATTACATCATCTTCATTCTCTCTCTCTCTCTCTCTCTCTCTCTCTCTCTCTCTCTCTCACACACACACACACACACACACACACATATACACACACACCAAGCCTCCTTGAAATACTGTGAGTTATGAGTTATATGAGTGTACCTTTGTGACCCAACATTATTAGTTGTTTAGACCAACAGAAGTTGATGAAATCAGGAGGTAGTGACATTTAACACAGCCCCTTGACATCTTGGAATGACACTACTCTTCCTTTCCCCATTTCAGGTGCCCTTTTTCCTCTTCATCATCTTCACAGTCTACACCATGCTCCCTTTCCAGCTGTGGTATGCCATAGTACTCAGTGTCATCTCCTCACTGTCCCATATCCTGGTTCTCACCTTGCGCCTCACTGTTTTCAGCCAGCAGACCACTCCTTACATAGCCAACCAGGTGAGGTTTATAAACTAATGTGAAAAAAGCTTTAGCATTTAATATAGATGCTGATAGATGATGAGTTTGGTGGTTATTGGTAAGTTTAGTGGCTCTTTTTTTATTTGGAAACATGCTGTGTCGATGGATACATTACTGTCTATTTTGCCATCTGTCTGTGTCTGCTGATTAATCACATATTGATTATAGATAGATACATAGATGATTGCTCTTTGCACGTATATAGATGTTAAGATACATTCATGATTGTCTTTTTTAATTTGTCTGTGCATCGACCATAGACTGGGAAGACCAAATTTTAGCTTTGACATGAGTGAAAAAAAGGCAGTCTTGGTGACTTCTTTAATGTGCTTCTCAAAAGAAAGGCTAGGCTCAAATGTAAAACCAAGATTTCAGGCTGCCACTAAGTTGTTATTTTTACTTGATCAATATGGTGTCTGTCTTGAAGGGCCAATGACTAGTGTCAGTTTTATGTGAATTTAAAATCCGGGAATTCAGAAAGAGGTCAATTTTGCGTGGCTTGATTAGTAACCATGTTGTGAGGGTGGACATGGACTGAGATGGAGCTTAGGGGATATCCAGTTTTTCACTGCAGCCAAGCTGGCCTCTAAATTAGTCATTTGAGTACCATCATTGGTCTTTACAGGCAGATACAGCTGAGTATCATCCACATAGCAATAAAGACATATTTCACAACTATGTGAGTAACATAGTGACATAGCAGTTAGCATTGTTACCTCACAGCTGGGTTTGAATCTTAGCCCAGGTCTATTCTGTGTGGAGTTTGCCTGCTCTCCTCATGTCTGTGTGGGTTTCTCCCGGGTGCTCTGGTTTCCTCCCACCATCAAAAATACATTTATGCTTGGGATAATGCTCCTGCATATTCCCCTGAGCAAGTTGATTGGATGTCTGAATTGCCTCCATCATGAATTGAGGGAAAAACCATGATCTATTCTCTGGTTTCTAGTTTTATACCAACTTTAAGCCACTCCCAGCTGGCTCGCCAAATTTTAGAAATTGTGTCAGTGTACAACACTAACGATGCTTCTGGACTAGTTCTAGGTTCTACAAGAGTGGGATTAATGATTAAGCCGGAGACCAGGTACTTTACATATGAGCCAGCACTTTACTGCAATTAAAATAGAAAATTTACAATCATTAATTAAACAGATAAACACCCCTGCAGTTAGCAAAAATAAAATTTGAAAATAATGTGCAATATAATATGCAAAACTTCTACAGAGCAGGTTTAGGTCCACCACTGTAATCCTGTTAAAAAAAGGGGGGGATGGTTGCAACACTTAAACCGTTCTGGCAGCGAGTTCTTCATCATCTGGCAGATTCTCTCACTGGCACTAAAAGTAAGTTCTCAACTCTAGAAACATGGTCCATGGGTCTGGCTCGCCATCCTAGGTCCCCATGGGTGTGTGCATCGTCTCCCTGCATACCACGGAAAGCCTCCTTTCTGAATTCAACTTCAAACAAAACTGCTGTGGCTGACCACACATGGCTTCAAGCCTAGCTTGGGGCAAACACATCATACCAGCCTGAAGTACCCCCTGCTCTGAACCAGCAGCTCTTATGATGCTGTTTGCATTATTGGTTAACTACAACCAGGTGGGAACCAGAGAGATGGATTGTGGTCAAATTAATTACAGGAATCCATTAAAAGTAATACGTAATACTTTTACCGAGTTATTACCTTATGTTTTTTTTTTATTTCAGATTGTTCACATTTGTCTGTCTCATAGTTTAATTTGGGTTACGTGGAACTGAATTGAGGTGACTGAGTCATGGCCACATCTGAGTCACTAGTGAGATTTTTTTACATTTAAATTTATATCCCTTTTTTCCCGCTCAAATTCCCCGAGTTGCCTATTGCTGGATCCATTGCTTTCAATGCCCCTCTAGAGCATCGACAGGAAGGAGGAAGCCATAGCATGTGTTTCCTCCAAGTCACATGATGACTAGCTCTCGCTATTTCACGCATCACAGTCTCACGGGAAGAGCACGGTGCTTGGCCGTCGGAGGAGAACGAAGCCGAGTACATTCCGTTCACTTAACTGCGAGGGTCCGGACGACTGAGAGGGGGACACCAGCAAACCCAGAATCCTTTATCCAACCTAACCCTTATCCCCATGTGAGGCTTAATCAATCATACCCCACTAACTATGGACCTCTGGCTGTGGTTAGAAACGGCGGAGCTGGGATTTGAGTCACTAGAGAGATTTTTAACTAGATCTCTCTGTACAGTGAAAGGAGCCAAGACTTAAGACAGCTGCTGGCTAAATGCCACTACAGTTGACAGACTGATGGGGCAGGGACAATTACTGCTGTGCCATCATTAACAGGACCGGCCAGTGATGTTTCATATCTATTGATGAAACGTGTCAACTCAGAACAGAGTCTGTCCATGGCGGAAGAAGATGGACATTAATCTGCTGGGTGCAAGTCATGTGTGCCTATTTCTGTTTAAGTACTTGTGTTCATACCTGTGCATCCTTTGCAGCTGCTGTCCAATGCAGTGGTGTTTCTATGTGGTAGCGTGGTTGGAGCTTTTCATAAGGTCCTGATGGAAAAGACTCTCAGGCAGACCTTCCAAGACACCTTGAGGTTCATTAGCATGCGGATGAAGCTGGAGATCGAAAAGAGACAACAGGTTAGTCCAAAGACACAAGACACTGATGCTGATTTACTTAGCGGACTGGTATGAATTGAGAGGAAATAAACCCAACAGATTATTATCAGTGTCAACACTCACAATTTATGCTTCTTTTTACCAAGACCCCGCGACCTGACTTCGGATAGGCGTTTGAGAATGGATTTACACCAAGAGAGTCTTTGAGTAAAGAAAGGGTGTGATTGTCAATAATAGAAGTTAAAAGGGCCTTTTCTCTTCTCTGTTTTCCCTCTAACATGTTTAAGATCAGTAAGATTCAGTGTAGATTGATTTCGATGAAAGATAGCCTTGACTGTTTGACTTTACTCCATTCATATGTTTACTTTACTGTTTATTGAAATAATTACACCTTTTCATGTGTGCTGAAGGAACTCAAATCACATGATTACAAGTGCTACATGTGATTTATATATATATATATATATATATATATCACA
>OMLC01041647.1:26753-39978 GCA_900302585.1 Regalecus glesne
TGACAAATCTTTTTAGGTTTTTTAAAGATTGTAACTTTTTTCCCACCCGAATTCCCTGAGTTGCCTACTGCTGGGTCAGTCGCTTTTACCCCTCTAGAACATCAACAAGAAGGAGGAAGCTGTAGCATGTGAGTCCTCCAAGTCACATGACCACTAGCCCTCACTAGTCCCAGAGGGGGGACACTAGCGAACCTAGAATACTTTATTCAACCTAACCCTTATCCCCACGTGAGGCTAATTATACCCCACTAACTTTGGACCTCCGGTAAGGCTGGCAAATATTGAATGGTTGTTTGGAGAGCTGTGGTATCTCATGGTTAGAGCGCATGCTTTGGGAACTAATGTGCCAGAGGCTATGAGATTGAACCCACTGTGGGGTGCCAGAAAAGGCCATCCAGCCTTAATCCCCATAGCTGCCCTCTGATGGAATGGCAACCTGTCTAGGGTGTTTCTCCGCCTTCTGCCCAATGAGCACAGGGATAGTCTGCAATAGAACTGCGACCTCGTTTAGGATAAGCATTTGACAATGGATGGATGAATATTTGGGTAGTCATAATCTCATGACTTAGTCCCAAATCATTGACAGGCTTCGTTATAACTCCCATTGATGCTATCATTAAAATAAACATGCCCTTGCCAAATATATTGTAATGATTGTTTGATTATTTTTATGTTTAAAAGGCTCTTCAAGACCTTTCGTTGGCACGATAGCAAAGTGATGAAAAATTATGGTTAATTTGGGGTCTTTTAATTTCAACTGCTGCTTTGGAGTTGACAAGAAAATTGCCGGAAAGGAAGCTTGGGGAGAGGTTGCCTTGCATCCCATATAGAATTATATTGTTGTTAACTAAAACCTCTTCCTCTGTGTGTACTGAGACACAGAAGAAGAGAGTGCGCTGCACAGGGTTAGCCATGGAGCCCAGGGACAAATGGAACATGTGGGAAGCTAAAAAAAATTGCTTTTAATGGGGAACAAATGGAAGAACACATTATATTCCCATAAATCTAATTTCAGCAGGGGAAAAAACACATTCCAGTGTTTCTATTCCAGATTTTCTTGGTAGGATGCTCTTTGGCATGCTTCTTAAAACAGCATTTTTACCACTTCCAGTTTAAACAATTTCTACACCGGTATAACTGAGTTCTCAGGGAAAAAAATGGCAAAACCTTGAGTCCCTTCATGTGAATGAAGTTCTTAAAGGCTGAATGGTAATTGGGCCCTCTTTGGGGGCGAAACTCTAAATCATACAAGTACAGACCCATCTCACGATCTGCAGACTGTCTTTTCTGTGAAACCCAATTAAAATCTACCTCATGCAATATGCACACTTATACAATTCTATAGCATCAACCCCACAGCATTCCCTCAGTGTTTGAGGATGTTAAACATTCAGAGTTATTTTCGGGATGTTATAATGACAGTGTGGGGATTTTTCTCTTTTACATCTTTGGAACTCACTCATTCATACAGTAAACACGGAGAGACAATGAGAGTTGCTGCACACAATTTTCTAGTTGTTTTTCTCTTGCCTCATATCTTGAAATATGCAGTATGTTTGTGCTCTTGGTTTTATCTGTATTTACATTTTTCTGTGGTTCGCTAAAGCACTTAGCAACCGAGGCAACAGCGTTTAACAGATAAATTTGGCTGCACTTCACAAAGTCATGTGGCTTACTCTGCCCTTTTCTTCTGCAGTGTAGTGGGGGGGGTGAATGATTGATTTCTTATGAGGTTGTCTCGTCAAATTCCCATGTGGCACAAACATTATTCAAAGTTAAACTTTGCACAGATCTGCATGTACTTAATTTGAGAGGGCTTTGTTAGTTTGGTTAACAGACCAACAGTGTCCAGACACCAGGTCAGTAAGACTGGGCATTCTTTGGGTATTGGAGGATGTGATGTTGATGTGTGTCTGTGTGAACTAAAATGTGTGTCTGTCTGCATCTCTGAGTATCTTCATGCATTTGACTGTATGTTGTGCACAGTTTGAGTTCTTGATGAGCTCTCTTATGCAGAGCAAATTTAAGTGAGGGAAGACTTTAAAAAGGTCTTTTAAAAGGATTCCTTGTAAAGGAAGCATCAGCAGAAACACTGGTTTAGATGCAAAATAAAACAAAAACAGCTTGTATGATAAAAATTATAATAATGTAGCATTTAAAAGTTGTTTTATTCACAGTGGTGGTGATACTGTATTTTGATACCATTCAGTTAGGCGGAGCATTTCCCAGATCTACAAGCTGAAAAAAAAAATTGTCAACAAGTCAAATTTAATTACGGTATGATGATTACAATCCAGAGCAGCATCGAGATCAACAACTTACAGGCACTGGTGTGTGTGAGAGCAAGCTTAAATGTGCATCCGTTCTCATCCCCATAGGAGAATCTGCTTCAGTCTGTGCTGCCAGTTTACATCTCCATGAAAATGAAGCTGGCCATCATGGAACGCCTGCAGGACTGCAAAGACAAAGAGGAGCGACAGCGACTGGTCAAGGACAACAATTTCCACAGCCTTTATGTGAAGAGGCACGAGAATGTCAGGTATGTCTGCTTACGTCTCAGCCCTTCCTTCGGATTATATATCCAGACTTTGCTGAAAGGCTGCTTTTAGAGATCGTTATTTCCCATTCTGTCGTGACATATCGAATTTCATCTTTGAGACCTTAAGGGTAAGAGTTTGATCCCATGTTCACTTCTACTAATGTCACGATAGGTCCAAGCCAGTGGCTGGTGCCAATTTGTTTTGCATGGAAACTTGTTACAAGTGTTGACTGATCGATAGGATAGCCATCCACAGACCTCACATCTTCCTTCTGGCAGCAGCTCTGAAGGGTTGTGTTTGAATTCTAGGACTGATTTGGCCTATGGTGTCAATGGGGGTGGTTTTTGGACTCAAACTGGAAGCTTGATTGTAGGCACTGATTGTAGACAAGCATCCTCCCTTCCTAGAGAAGACAAAGAAAGTAGTTTGTAGAGTCCCTGCCCTCTCCGGCACGTCCCTCTGCGACTGAATGAGAGTAATTATCTACTGTGAAAGGTGTTTTATGACAGTTTAATCAAATGGATTCACATTTTCTGCGTGTGTTTTGTAAAGCAACAACAGTGAATTGAGTAGAAGATGCATTCTACAAGTTTAAAGACTGGGTCGTGATCGTCAATCTTCAGAATACCCGCGTTCACTTAAAAAGGCAGTATGCAATCCAATTCAGAGCCCTTTATTGTCAAACAGTAGCAGAAATGGCAACACGGTTAACAATTTCCATTAGAAACTGTCAATTGTAGGGTTTGTTTGTAATATGGGGTCGTGGTAGCTCAGTGGGTATGAGTGGTCGTCTGGCGATCAGATGGTCGCAGGTTCGATCCCCACACCTGCAGAGAAGCATGTCGAGGTGTCCTTATGCAAGACACTGTTTCCCTCACTGCTCTGCCCTGTGATGGACTGGCAACATGTCCACGTGTTCCCCTGCCTTTTGTCCAATGAGCCCTGGGATAGGCTAAGATGGATGGATGGTAGCTCAGTGGTAGAGCGGCCGCTAGGAACTGACGAGCCAGGGGCTGCAGATTTGAACCCACCGTGGGGCATCAGGAAGGGCATCAGGTCTTAATCCCCCACAAGCTCGGTCTAGGTCCGTGTCCACCCCCACAACATGGGAACCAATCATAACATACAAATTTTGGACATCTGTTGTCAACTGTAATAATACAACATTGAGATAGAATCCCTCCATATGCTCAGCTAGCCATACGTTATTAGTTTTATTTGTAAGAATGATTAGAAAATAGACTTATGTGCCATCAGCTGAGAGGTTGTCCTGACCACATAGCACGTTTGCTTCTGTCCTCCTGAAGCCCACAGTACATGAGAGTGGAATGACAGACTGCATCCCTGATGCTTCCCTGTAATTATCCCAGTCAGACCTGCCATTAAGTGCGGTGTCTGTCGGAGTGCTGTTAGGCACCTGGCTGCTCTGTATCTTTCAACCAGTCATTCAGTGGAGCAGGTCATGTTAAGTATCGGCTCACCCGGCCGACCCCTTACTTAGCTGACAGAGGCCTGGGCAGGGCTGCAGCAATTTGACCTATCCGTAAGAGGAACTGTCCTACACACCTGAGGGTTGCTGATTTCCTCCTTTATAATGCCAACACATCCAAATATACTTACAGAAGGAGTCCCTCATTACTACTCTGTGGAATGGGATTGTGTCTTGGCTATATTCTCAGCTGTATTCTCCTTTTTTCAACCGTCTTATCAGTTCACCATTTTTCGTGAGGTTTGCTGTTACATGCTTTCAGAATTTTGAGCTACCCCGTTGAGACCACAGGCTTTGACTTATTTCCACTGAGGAGCCTCAGTGTAGGGGTATCATCTTATGCTAGCCCTGCTAAACTTGCATATGAAATTAAGGATGGGCCAATATCACTTTTTCACTGTAAACACTAATCCTGATTATAAATCTTAGTATCGACTGGTCCCAAGTAGTGATCTAAGCCATTACTTTATCTGAACAGTACACATTGGGAACATTAGTCTGGGTCAATAGGTGACAGGATTTAGATAGATTTTTTTTATTCCACCTTTGAAGAAATGCAGCCTTCCATGTGCTAAAAATAGTAATCATAAATCAAACTGTTGTGCTTTCATTTAAAACTTGTTACTGTTACCTTTGGTATTGGATTTTAGTCTTGTGTGTGCGTGTGCGTGTGCGTGTGCGTGTGCGTGTGCGTGTGCGTGTGCGTGTGTGTGTGTGTGTACATACATATATACATATTCTAGTAATTCAATTTTGTGTAGTACAGGCCTGCTGTTTCATGCTTCATGTAATCATCAGCTACCAAGCTTCTTCCATTATTTTACGTCATGCTATGTACACCACACGTTCAACATCCAGTGGGAGGGGGGTGTACAGGGCACAGCCGACAACGTACAATAGGAAATAGGAATTTCAAACCATAAATATTGAAAACATTATTTTAAAATAGAAGGTAGTTTCATAGAAATGGGGGTTTTACTGCATTTATATTTATTTAACTGATATATATATATATATATATAAACTTACAAAGTCCAAACATCGCTTGGGTCAGTGTGACAGATGAACAGTATATGTACACAGAAGGGTTAAGATGAAGATCTGATGTTGACACCAGGGCCAGTAGACCAGCTGTGGTTTGTGCTGTGCTCACACCAAATACACGGCCACTAATGAGATAACATCTGTTTCAGGTTAAGCGTCTTTTCAATAAGGGCAACCTGATAATAGTTTCATGGGGGGTAGGAATTTGTGATCATGTGCTTTCCAGTTTCCAGATATTCTGAATCGAATCAATAAAGGGGTGTCATGTCTACCCTGTTGGCTATCACAACTCTGTTTGTAGGTTTGTCAGACTCCTACTCATCTCACGGTCATCTCTCCAGGGCATTTTTTCCCCCATTCATTTCAGATCTCATGGGTGCTGAAAAACTTCCCCAGCTATCTTGGGGTACTGAAGATAGCTGGTGCTTCTTGTCAGTACAAATATTGGTAGACTTGTTTTTTATTCAGCTAAGAGCAATTATTCTTTCAGTATTCATTCTGTAGAGGATAACACATGTACTATGAATTTCTTAGGAAAGTCCGATCTGAAATCCTTCTGGGAGCACATGTTCTGAGAGTGAAACATTTGCACATGTGGCTTTTGAAAACGTCTTATTTTCCAGGTGTTAGTCAATAACCAATCACTGAATCATCATGACGGCAAAATGAAAAGAAATAAAGAAAAAAAGCTGTTCACGCCCAGCATCTGTGTTGTAATAGGTATTGGCTCATTGGTTGAAGTAAAGAACAAATCTAATCATAATCATATTCAGTATTAAATTTTCAACTTTTATTTTTACAGTCTTATTGTGATTTGTCAGTACAAGTCAGTCAACTTGTTCTCTACTTGGCTGAGAGGTCCATTTGTACATGCCATGATTAGTCCCCATGCTATGGGGTTGGACTAAGACTTAGATAGAGTATGGTGGATTAAGGCCAAATGTCCCTACCGACATCCCGTGGTGGGTTAGAACCTGCAATATCTGGCTGGTCAGTTCCCGAAGCATGCAGTTTGCCTATTGCTAAATATCACAATGCAACCACCACTGTTTCTCTTACACCACGCTGCTTCTGCTTTTCAGCATCCTCTATGCTGACATTGTTGGCTTCACCCGGTTGGCCAGTGACTGCTCTCCTAAGGAGCTGGTCATTATGTTAAATGAACTGTTTGGCAAGTTTGACCAGATCGCCAAGGTGAGTTTATTATTCAGACTGTTCCTGCAGTTAATTTTCAATCCTTTTAACGATGACCTCAAATATTTGCCTGCAAATATGCTTCGTTCTACAGTATAGCATGTGTAGGCTGATTATTAAAGATGATAATTTAATGGTATTCACTGGTTGGCATCTCACAGATCAACTGTTATATTTCTTGGTAGAGGTAAACAAGAAGCTATTCTGTTCCTTTCAACGTGGACAGTCAATTTGCACTATTCATAAGCCAACAAGATAATATTGTGGTTAGTTGCCAGGTAGCAGTCTTGGTACACATGTATCCTTTCCTCTGTCAAGGACATCCTCAGGCTGTGCCTGGAAATAAGCGTGTTCTTATTAATTTGCCCGGTTGAATTAAAACACCTGAGATGGTTGAATAAATATTGAACTTGTTGAACAAGGATGATGTGTTTTGACTCCTGCTCTCGTATCCTATACCTTGTAGGAAAATGAGTGCATGAGAATCAAGATCCTTGGAGACTGCTACTACTGTGTGTCAGGGCTGCCAGTCTCGCTCCCCAAGCATGCCAAAAACTGTGTGAAGATGGGTTTGGACATGTGCGAGGCCATCAAGTAAGTTCATGAGCACCATAGAGGTCAGAGGTCATAGATTAATGCACTTGCTGTTTTCTACCACAACATTTTAAGAGAATGTGTCAAAGGGGATTGAGACCTTTGGGATTAAGACTGCTACTGAACCAGCGTCAAGCCATCATGAAAGTAGCAAGGAAAGCAACCACGATTTACCAAAGACAGAATACACTCAAAACCATTTAGAAGAGAGAACACAGTGAACGTTTTGGTAGAGGCACTTTAATGAGAATCCATCCATCAAACCTGCACTCTTCTAAGGTGAATCCATTTACTCTCAAAGAAATTTAAGACAGTTGTGTGGAGAAATCTGTCATGACCAGTTCACCACCTCAAACCATTCACAGATTTATCTTTTGTTTTATCAAATATATGATGAGGCGGTCAATGCCACATGAAGAAAGCTATCAAGGATTTCTTATTTTCAGCACACGTGTCTTGTTGAGTGCACCTCATGCTCATTTGGCTTTCCATGAAACATTCTATGTAACTCCTGTGTATATTGCTATATTCATGTTGACACATATAATTAAGAAGGCAGTAAAGTAGATCTGTTGCACATCAGGTACAGGAAAGGCTGGGAAATAAAGCATATGGTGCTGTAGTAAAACACATCTGGGGCTTTGTGTAAAAAAAAAGGAACTCAGAATCTGTGTCTTCTCAAATTGGATGTGTAGGAAATCACACATTTACTTTGAGAATGCAGTGCTACAGTCGGGTGACCGATTCTGAGTGATTGATGATGGGGAAAAAATGTAGAGAAGTACCTCAGTCTTAAAATGGAAGAGCAAATCAGAATAATTTCATTTGCAACAAATATAGCGAATGTGCAGGAGTTTAATGTTTTTTTCTGTTTTTTTGTTTTAGTTAGTTATTTACTGTCAGGGAACAAACAGTATCCTGACAGTATAGCCTATGTGGACAGTCAATTATAAATGTCATCACAGCCGACCTTCAGTATTCTCTATACATGTCCATTTAAGTATTATCATCTCTGCACAGGACTAAAGATCAACAATAGAGGGCTTTAGCCTTGTTGTAACCATCTATTCCAGGCAGGTGCGCGAGGCGACAGGTGTGGATATCAATATGAGGGTGGGTGTACATTCTGGCAACGTGCTGTGTGGAGTAATTGGTCTGCGAAAGTGGCAATTTGATGTGTGGTCACATGATGTCACCCTGGCCAATCACATGGAGTCAGGAGGTCTGCCAGGGTAGGTGTTTGGATTGCTTGCCCATAAAGAGCTCTGTTTGATAATTGCTATATCAATTGTGTGTGTGTGCGTGTGTGTTTGTGTTACTTTGAATTGCCTGATATTCAAACATTGAGTTGTTATAGCGACAATAATTTTGACAAAGTTAGAATGCTGTCATAAATGACATGTTCCTAAATGACATTCACACTATTTAAATTGTCACATTTGTGACAGGCAATGATAATCTTTTCATTTAACTTTGTTAAACTAGTATTGTTAACGTTTAAGAAAACAGAATTGCACTTGAACAGACAGGGAAAATGTCACGCATGTCAGTTTAAGAGGGCAGCTCATTAGAATGTGTAGTGGTGCCACTAGTTATTCAGCTTAATGTCTTGATGCATGCTCAATAATCCAGGTAGGGAAATCATGAAAAGAGGTGAATCTGTTCAACTGGATCTTCAGTCGGAAGAAGTCACCTGGTGAGTGACGAAACGTTTCTTAATAAACTTCTGATCCAGTTGAACAGATTCACCTCTTTTTGTCATATACAGCTTAATGGAATAAACCAAGTGGGTGAGTGAGTGAATTATGTAGACTGAATGGCAGGTAAGATTTGATCATTTGTCACATGAAGGATTGAGGTAATTTCTTTTGTCATCTCTGTCTTTCTCTCTCTCTCTCTCTCTCTCTGTCATGGTCTCCCCCCCCCTCCCTCCTGCATGCTGTCTCTCTCTGGACCAGCCGCGTCCACATCACCGAAGCAACCTTTAAGCATCTAAACAAGGCTTATGAGGTAGAGGAAGGCAATGGCCATCAAAGAGATGCTTACCTGAAGGAGCTCAATATCAAAACATACCTTGTGATTGATCCACGGGTAAGCTACCTGCCACCTCCATCTCCGTGTGACATCTATAGTCCACACAAACTACACATCACAGCATTTAAACATTTAGATTTATCCTGATACATTCCATGCTTACACATTTAACCCTTAATAGACCAAATGGAGAGACGCCTGCTATCAGACTAATAAAGCACTTGCACAGGAGCAAAGCCGATTGGGTTGCTATTAAAGGTCTTATAATTGAGATAACCGTGTTTGCCCAGTCTTTGCATTGAGCTGGGCTTATCAAATCATAGTTATGTGCTGACAAATCATATCACTCAGAAAGCAGTAAGGTTTCCAATCTGGTCAGTAATAAGTATGAACGAATGTATTCTCACAGAAAATGTCTCGTTTATCCTGAGAGGGGAAAGGGGTAATGGATGACCAATCAACAGAATCCGATTCGATTTTTTTCAGCAAAACATTAATGTATAGGCAATTACATAGAGTTGCTAAGAAGTTGGAAAATACAGGACCTTTGAGGTTCACAGGGCTGAGACATTTTATTCAGAATAGAACCTTCTTGTGGTCTGATGCCGTTCTGTGTCTTATCCTTTTCGCAGCACTTGAATACTACACACGATCATCACAAACAAAGGAATATGTTTGCATCCCTTATTATTGGTTGTTTATAATACAGACTGTATGGAGACTTTAGTTGCTACTATGGCACTTGTTTGGCCACACTGCCATGGCTAAGACCTCCAAGCGAAGTGTAAAAACATCTTTGTGTTTATTTTCAGTCGAAAGACCAATCGCTGAACAGTCGCAGTATGCCCAAACCGCGAGTGAACGATGGTTTGAAGATGCGGGCATCTGTCCGTATGACCCGTTACCTGGAGTCGTGGGGGGCCGTCAAACCTTTTGCCCACCTGCAGAACCGAGAGGGCTTCACCACAGACACCATGGTCAACGGCAAGTCTCGTGGCAAGGTGAGCAACTTCCTACAGGAAGTGGAACTATCAGGGCAGGTGTTGAGACGTGTGGCGAAAACGATCTTCGCCATCTGCAGGGATATTTCCTGTTGATGAGCAACTATTACCCGAATAGTTTCGCCCTTTTCCAATGCATTGCGAGTTAGAGTGAATGGCGTGATCAAGGCTTTATTGAAAGAGGGTTTTTTCTGCAGTGCTCGTGTAAGATGACTGCAGTATTGGTTGATGCAGATGGGCCTCTACAATTGCAACTACAGTTTGTTTTACGAGTTGTTAATCACTAATTAAATATCTTCCCGAGAAGATTCGATTTAATGTCTTTATCAATAAGATAACACTAGTTATGAGGTACCCAGTGAAGTTAGCGTGGGAGGATTTGCTGGAGGGCAGGTAAAACTGTACCCTGCAAATGTAAAAAAGCACACACATTGGTCTTGCTCCAACTCCTTGAAATCTCACGTCATCCCATAGGTGAGTTTGTTTCTTATCTTTTGCAGGACATTCCTTTGCGATCGGTGCCTTGTTCCAAGATCACTGAAAGGTAAGGACTGGCTTTTCTTCATCTATTCAGGCTGAGTTGACTAAGCTTTCAGCAACCACCTGCTTCAGATTAAGCGTCTAAACACAGCTCGCAATTTCAAGCCGAGTATATCGACCCTGTGAGCGGCGTCGCTGGAATAATACTTCTAAATAAATGCCTTGCTCAACAGTCGCGGTGGCTCAGTGGGCAGAGGGCACACCTGGGAGTCAGGCATTCGTATCCGCTTGGTAAATGTGAGCCATTCATTGTAAAGCACTTTGAGTGGCTGCTAGACTAGATAAATGCTATATAAGAATAAGTCCATTTATCATTTAGCAGCACTTTAGCGGTAGCTATTGAGGGAAGGGTGTTGTGCCTATTCATTAACTGAACTTGCACACATTCCTTGCTGATAAAGACATTCAACAATGCACACATATTCACATTTGCAACCTTCATAACGCCTTCCGCTGCAGCGCGTGTGCCACATTTTTGCCAGGGATGGTAACTGGTGTACATAGTCATGCAATTACATACATTAAGTCAGAGGACTTGTGTAATTTCACAGTTGTTTATTTTGGTTTGGTTTTTACCATTACTAAATATCACATTTTACACTTTACACTACATTTCGGTCCTGTGTTGACACTCTTGTTCATTGAAACTTGAGTTGAGTGAGCAGTTTGCTGGTTCTGGTGTTTCTGTCAACTCGGGACATGCTTGCACGAAATAAAAGCAGATCTTGTTAAAGGCCCTCTAATTTGTAACTGGCGTCTGGTCACAGGTGACAGCTCGTGTAAATATAACTCTACTCATATACGCCAACCTGGATGTTATGCAACATTGTGTCAATATTGTAAAAAGGCACATTGGGTTTTTTTTGTTTGGCCGTAGTTGTTTGCATGGAAGTATTCTCTTCTACCGTGGTTCTCCTCGAAGCTCATCTGCTTTAATGAGAGCCCCTAGACAGTGTAAAGGAAATGAGGAAATTACCCTCGAAAAGAGCAAAAGTCACGGGAATTTTACAGATTCCGCAGATAGAGCTTCAAGACAACTGAGGTATGCAGTGTCTTGGAGAGAAAACCCCCACCTAAAACGGAGGTCTCTAATCTTAAAGTTTGATCGCAGGCCCACAGACGGGTCTGCCCCACCTCGCTGATAAAGGTGCTTGTTAGGAAATGGATGCATTATGGGTCATTACTGAGGGAGCATTTAGGAATGCTGTGCTCTCACTGCTGGGGACTCTTGCTTTGCAGTGGGATCACTTAGCTTCCCATTAGCCTAAATAATCATGGTAAACTTTCTCCCTCACTTCTCTGTGCTGCTTAAACAGACTGGCAGCTGCAGAAATTGCAGCAACCAGCATTTTGTGCAGGATTTCACCAAAGCAAGTGAGGAGCTGGCTTCATTATGAATGATTGGTTGTATGGCACTCGCATTAAACATCTGGATAACACCACAGATGGGAGCCTCGACCTCCCTCTGTAAAGTCACCTCTTGCTACAGGGAGAGCCGTTTGTGTTCGCAAATGTATATTTGACCGATTATTTTGATGAGTTCTGTGTTTGGGTGTGATGTCAATTCAGTTTGGGTCCTCTCCGTATATTCGGTTCCCTGCTCCTCTGTTGTGATGATTTTTTTATGTGTGTGTGTCTTACGGTTGGTCCCTGACAGCCTTGATGAGTCTCTAGAGGAACCATTCCCCTTTCCTGCTCCTCCGTTCAACAGCTCTAAGTGAGTGGGACCTCCATGGCTCGCAAGGTCCTCTGTCCCCCAGTGCAGTAGTTCTCAACCATTGTGACTTGTGACATCCAAAAGAAAAAATCCAAAGTGATGAAATTTGATGTCAAATCATTTCAATATTTCCCCCTTTTTCAACTTTTTATATTTATGGAAGAGGCCGAAGGCCTGACACAACTCATTATTTTACAAGGTATTGTCATGTATTGCTAAGAGTAAAGACATGATAGTATGGGTTTTTGCATGTTAAATCTACTATTACACACACACTCACGCACACACACACGCACACGCACACACACACACACACACTCATTAATTTGCCGTGGCCCCACCTCTCAGGTTAAGAACCACTGCCTCAATGGAGAGCCTTGCTGTTTGAACACTAACCCCGGTATGACTTTTCTGTCACTGATTTATTCCTGTCTGAAATAACGTCTTCTGTATAACAGGGGAACACAAGATCTCAAATGACCTCTGTAAGGCTGCACTCACTGTTAGTGATTTAAGTTTGGCTTGCAATGTTAGTGGAATGACTTTCCTTTCTAAATATCCATCACTGATTGAAGATTGCGAGTGTTTATGTAAGTGTGTCCAAATGCATGTTTAACATGTGCGTGTGTACTTCCTTCCTGAAAGCGTGTGTGTGTATGTTACCAAGCAGGGACATGGCAGAAGCACTCCCGCCAAATCCCCAGAGTTCAGCTAACACACAGCATCCTGCATCCGGCACACACACCCTAGCTCTCTCTCTCTCTCTCTCTCTCTCTCTCTCTCTCTCTCTCTCTCTCTCTCTCTCTCTCTCTCTCTCTCTCTCTCTCTCTCTCTCTCTCTCTCTCTCTCTCTCTCTCTCTCTCTCTCTAACTCTCTCTCTCTAACTCTCTCTCTCTCTTTCTCTTTCTCTCTCTCTCTCTCTCTCTCTCTCCCGCCCTCTCTCTCCCTCTCTCTCTCTCTCTCTCTCTCTCTCTCTCTCTCTCTCTCTCTCTCTCTCTCTCTCTCTCTCTCTCTCTCTCTCTCTCTCTATCTCTCTCTCTCTCTCTCTAACTCTCTCTCTCTCTAACTCTCT
>OMLC01041664.1:0-13730 GCA_900302585.1 Regalecus glesne
ATATTAAAACTGCCCTAGAAAGAGCCAAAGCCTGACAACATAGGTGGGTGGAGAAAGAAACCCACAGGAAAGGAGTGATGGGGCATTTTGAGCTCCATACGGAAGTATGTCAGGGAGAGTAAAATAATGGAAGAGGGAGAGAGAGGGAGAGGGGGGGCACCAGAGGGAAGAAGTGAGAAGGACAAAAGAAGGGAGGGAACAGACCATTGAGATAAAAAGGTCTGTTGCCGCATTGGAACATGTCAGCATTTTTTTTTTACTCTATCCTTTTTTTTCCTTCAAAATAATCAAACTGGTTATGGTTTACATCATATCTGATGATAAGGTGAACTCACAGCTTGTTAAACTACAGTACATGACTCAAAGCACAAAGACCTTCAAATACAAACTACTCACAATCCATCGGTTGCCAGGAGTAGGACGTTTAACCAAATTTGGTAACAACTCACTAAATTTCTTAACTGGCCTAAATGTCTTCGTTCCAAGTGAATTGATTCCTGTTCGTTCTCTCCAGGCACAGGCTTATTGGATTACTGAATTACTATCGATTGTTCCTTGAAAATGTTGCACATTCTGAGCAGAGATGACACGTGACATGTCATTTCAAATGACTTACCACAACTAAGAATAATGAATAATGCTACAGCAATGGTGCAGACATTGCTATGCTCGTTCATCATCAGTGGGACCTGACCGACCCAGGGGCCTGACTATCAATACAGAGAAGAAGAGAAAGCCATTTTATCTTGTCAATATAGGTTACATCGTAATGCGTTCTCTGCATTTAACCCATCCTATTGTATAGGAGCAGTGAGCAGCTGCAGCTCCCGGGGACCAACTCCAGTTCTGTTCCCTACTGATTTGCTCAGGAGCACAGGCAGGAGTACTATCCCTAAGGGGTGGTTCAAATAGTTCCACATTTCCACAAGCGTACAAAGTGCACGCTAGGGGGTAAATTCCTTATGTATGCTTTTTTGCCATTTATGAAAGATGTCGATATCATATTGTATTGAGTGCTCAAAATCCATGATAAATACTGCCTGCTTCTATCTATCAGACTGATGATGAGGTCATTAGTCTCTTGCCAGTAGGCTGAAAGGAAACATTTGGAAATTCTTTCACTGCTTTTTGAATTACAGCTGAGCAAACAGCACACATTTATATTTGAACTACCCTGTAGGTAACGGTTATCCAATTTCTTTCAATGTTGGTACACTAAGTTGGGATCTAAGAACCTAGAAGTAACTACCGTTAAAATCTCATATAAAAACAGTCCTAATATTTATTGGAATATTACGATTACTACACCGAAAATTGGAAAAGAATACAAAGCCTTGATCACAATTTATGAATTGAAATGAGAAGTAGGGAGAATATGTGCTCCCAAACTGGAAGCCCTCTCCGGTTGGCCAGTGCGACTTTCCTTAGCGACTCAGTTGCAACCAGCCAAGCTGACCTACACAGTAATGGAAACACAGCATGTACAGCAACTTGGTGGATTTATAATGAGTTTGAAGTCATTTATGTTAGAAAAATATAATATAACCCTGCTTGGTTTAGAAGACACTGTTGAATTTCCTGTTAGTATGTCAAGTTACTGATCAGTCTGTGGTTCTTATGTGTCCGCTTCAAAAGAACTAGACTTACTGTTCTTTCAGTACCCAGGAGACATAAAGTCGCTGAAAGCTTGGATTTATTGAGTGAGACGAGAGAATTTCACCCCATCACCCAAAGCTTTTGTTTGTTCAAGCCATTTTATTGAATCTCATATATCTATATGTATATATATATATATATATGTATATATATCTATATGTATATATATATACATATATATCTATATCTATATATATATAGATATAGATCTATATATATTCAAAAAGAGTGAGGTTTGTACGCTGGTGAAAATGTCACAATATTTGAACCACCCCTAACATGTGTCTTATTGATGGTAGGAAGAAACTGGAACAGCCAGAGTAAAACCAGTTATTTGTACGGTCAGTTAATCAGTTTATTTGTACAAGTTTTTGGATTATCAAACACTTACATGGAAAATGTAGAGCTGAAACAAAAGAGGATGCCATATAAGTTGTATTTACTATATACATGCATTCTTGTTTTTCTACAACTCACAAAATGTCATTTTCAATTAAAGAAGGAACAAAATACAGCACAGTAAAGTGAAGGGATTTAGGGGATCACTGCCAAATCAAACATTTAATCCGATTGTTCATTTTAGGGTTGCAGTTAGTCTTCGCTGTTGACGGAACAGATGACCAGTGGGACACCGTTTACAACATCCTTATTCAGGCCAGGGGAAAATGATGTGTGAAGTTTCTCAGTGAATTTGCAGCCATGGAAAGAATAGAGCTTAGTCCCGGTATCCAGAACGTAGAAGGAGACCAGATGCTCCTCATAATCTACCAACACTCCCACCTTCTGTAGCTTCCCTTTCACAGTGAAGGTCTCCATGGGATCAGTGCAAGCCATATACTGGTTTCCCTTCCTCAGTCATATGGCCCAGTATCCTTTCTCTGGTTTGAATATAATTCTGCCCTTTCTTTCAGCAGACTGTATGGTCACTACTAAATCCAATTCAGTCTTTCCATTTACTGCAATCTCAAAGTACAGTCTCCCTGAAGAGAAACTCCCCTTTGCTAAAACACTCGTACAGTGTGAGCATATCTTTGGGCTACGGTGCCATCAAGAAGCTCTGCTGTAGCAAGAACCCAATCCCCACTCAGATTGTCAATCCTCAGGCAATTTCTCAGCCACAGAAAAATTGAGGAATGTATCCCAAAGGATCCAATTTTCAGTTGAACTCTAAATTAGGAGGAGAGTTTGTGGACTGTTGAGATGCCACTGAAACGACTGATGGTGTTGACATCCACCATGACACCAGTTAGAAGGATAAATCTGTTAATTGTTTTGTTGCAGGTCTCAACAGCTTGACTAGATGGCACTCCAGAGCACATTTCCAGTTGCCTAACGAGGAGTTAATCACTGACTTCAGAGCGTGCCCGTTTGGTGCACTGCAGAAGCACCATGCATTGAATCCCAATTCACCCAAGAAGATTGAGGTGTGTCAGAAGGGCAGCTGAAGTGGAGCTCTATGAGGTTCCACAGCTGCGGAACTTTTTCGAGCTCTTCCCTGCCTAGGAGCCCAAGTTCATCTCCATTGTTGTTCAGAAACGGATCAATGTTGTTCTCTACTCATCGAGTGAACGGCGCTATATCACTACTCCACCTCGAACTGTTTTGGATCACACTCTGATCCCGAGACACTGCATTGACTTCTACCTGGTGGCACATGGCACTCACCAGGCCTGTACCATTCCCACCAGTCCATTGCTGTCTTTAATGCAACACACCTTACAGCAGACCATTTACAATGGCTGAGCTTCAGGCTGTGCCACTGGAATTGGCCTGCCACTATAGCTGTCCCAGCACCGTGCAAGTATTCCTATAAACTTGCACAGCTCTGGGACCAGTGTCTGCATGCTGCGCTGAACATACTGCTTTCAGGCAGATTAGATTTTCTGGGAAAGATCCAATCCACCGTTTGCTCTATAAAACGTGTCTCGAGTTTCACGGTTCAGCTGAAGCCCCATAAAAATGTTAGGATCTTATTGTAATTTAGAATGTCAACTATAGATAGGAAGATTTGTTCAGGTTGTGTCACACGTGCACATTTGATTTTCAAATATCTTTAAATCAATCCATTTTTGTTAGAAATAAAGCTTGCTTCTTATTTTTCTTGACCACCGGTGTAACCGTCACCACATCATACCTTTGGTTGATAGTTTGTGCAAATGCACTACTGTTTTGAAAGTAAGCCCATAAACTTGCACCGCTCTATGGCCAGTAGCTGCATGCTGAGCCAAACTTGCAGCTTTCAGACCGATTATATTTTATGTGAAAGATCAACTCAACCGTTTGCTCTCTAACATTTGTCTTGAGTTTCACAGTTCAGCTAAAGCCCCATAAAAATGTTAGGATTGTATTGTAATTTGGAATGTCAACTATAGATAGGAGGATTAGTTCAACTTGTGTTTTGCATATTTTTCAAATAAATGTAAATCCTTTTTTTTCCCTCAAAAAACAACAACTATTTGGGCTGGCTGGAACATTTTTCTTCACATCCCTTGATTTGTACTTCTTTCCTGTCTTCAGAGAGGACAAGTTGCCGATGTGCTGTGTCAGAGTCCTTTGTCATATCCACGGCCTAATGTTTGATCCTCTTCAGCTCAAAATCATCACATATCCTCCTCATTTCCTTGTGTTTCCCTTAGCTTAACCAATAACATACTGATGCTCCTCCAGACTCTGAGCCCCCTGGAAGCTGGCATTAGACCGGTCCTTGTTGGATGGACAGACAGAGAGGGATGGGGCTCTGCGGATGAGGTGGAGGAGGTCCTCTTGCTGGATAAGCTGCTTCAGCTTCAAGGTTATTTTCTGCAAGTCAACAATTTCCTTCTCAAGCTCTTCAATGAGATTTTTGGCCTCTCACTCAGCTGCTCTCTGGTCCTTCTCAATCGTTTCAATCAGCTCAACCTAGCTCCTCTGTATGTGGGCAACCAGGGTGGTGAAAACCTCTATGCTCTCTGAAGTCTCTTGTTTTCCTTGCTTTTTGGAAAATTCTACTGATAAAGTGATCTCTTTCACCTCCTTCTCACGATCCTCAATAATCTGATGTATTTCTGCCTTACCTTTTCTCAACTGATCCCTCCTCTCCTTCCATTCTTCCTCCAGAGGAACCATGTCATGGGTCTGGTGGTCCATCTCGGTGCAGAACTGACACACACAAGTCTGGTCAGTCTTACAGTACAGCTCCAAGGGTTTCTTGTGTTGTCACATACCCTGTCTTTTGGGTTTTTAACAGGGTTTATCAATATATGTCTTTTAAGGGAGGTCACTCTCTTGTGTGGCTCCGGGTGAATCTGGTAGTAAGAGGCTAGACATACCAAGCAGGAATTTGTGGCCTGGAGCTTATCATCTGTGCGGATGTCACAGGAAACCTCTCCTGTGTTAGAAGGCTGCAGGTGTTAGATGTTGACAGTTCTCTTTTTGACTGATTCGGCAGACTCAGCAACCATATCTGCTATCAAAACATTAACCAACATAACTGATCTGCAGCTGAAAACCTTCTTAAACAGTGGGCATTGACACTTGTTGTCATCCCAGTATTTTGTAATGCAGGTCTTGCAGAATGTCTTGATGCATGCTCAACAATGTGTGGCCACATAGAATGGACACAGGCTCCCTGGGCCATTGCTAGAGACAAAAAGCAAAAGAGAAAGTATGTGAAATTATACCACTATGAGGCAATGCAACGCAAAAGTATAACATTACACAATCTAAGAAACTATAGTGATTTCACTTAGGAGTTGAAATACAAAATAGCTATTAGTCAAATGGTTTCATCATAAACTGTATATTCAGACGTTATGTTCACTGTATGTCATAACAGTGTCAGCTATTCCAACCGTAAACTACTTCTCTCATTTCTATTTTTATTACAAATTTAAAAAGACATGGCTGGGGAGGGGCAGGGAACTACTTTGACAGTTTTCATAAAAGCTTTCTCAGTCACAAGGCTGAAAAACATTAGACCTGACGAGACTAATTTTCAACCCAACAGTTAATTAAAAAATATTTTGCTCCATTGATTTTTTTAAATCATTGGCATCTTATTTATGCACATCACACGATATGTGTTTTATTTTTAAAAATACTTCAGTTGTTATCAAAATACAAGTTTTAACTTATTTATTGGCCTGGTAGATACTGACAAGGCCTTCAGTGAATCTATTAGTAAATTAAAATACGAATATCCAGTTAATGATTAACAGTCTACCACCAGACAATTTCAGAGGATGACAAACATAAATATTCATTTTAAGGGATACTGCATTACATGTAAAATGTTGGTGGAATTGTTCTTACATAGCAGTTTTCTATTTTTTCGATCGCGAAAAATACCACAAAGGCAGTGGAGGAAATGATGATACACAGATCTTTAGCCATTGATGCAATAACAATAAGGTAAGGCAAGGGCAGACGATTACACAAAAAGTATTTAAAAATACTACACATATTTCCATAGTTGATAGAAATCAGGTAGTTTTAACCCATGTAGAAACCCTTTAATCGATTTCCCCATAAACCAGCTATTTACGATAATCACATTATTAACTCAACAAACAGGAGGGCAACAACAACTTATCTAGACATGAGCTGCGTTATAAAAGTTTAGAAACGTCACTCACCCGGTGTGTTCAGGTTTCTCCTCATTCACAGAGTTATCTTTTAAAACAAAAAGGTCGTTGTGTTCATGAAAAATAGTGATTCTTCTCCACACAAGGGAAAAATTAGCCTCGTCATTCGGATTTTACTTCTCCCGGAAGTGAAAGCGTATCTCTTCTCCGATTTGTCGTTTAGTGGTCACATGACCTTTTAAACACCAATTACCCACAGAGGTGTGAGACAAGCTGTCGTCTTTCTACAAGCCGTAATGAGCCTTCAAAAAGTGAATTGGACTAATGAAAGTCAAACTGTGTAGTCACCACAAAGCCTTTTTCCATCAACTAGATTCTAGTTAGTTGGTTGGTTGGTTAGTTAGTTAGTTACTAGAAAGATAAACTCTGGGAGAGCTCATCTCATCAAAGATGGTGCTTGTATACTATGAGGTGGCAATACTTTTCAGTTAGCATTATCAGTTTTAAGCATGTTGGGAAATTAAATCTGAAGTTTTAGAAGTGTTACAGACCCAAAAGCTTTCATTCCTGTTTACAAATCTTTGTTGAGCCACCAAATGTCAAATATCATTCAGTCATTTGACAAATCACTGTTAATTGCCTTGATTAACTTGTCTTTGTGTGTGCAGCTTTTCATAAATCACAAAAACAGGTGAATCGGTTCAACTGGATCAGAAACTTCTGATCCAGTTGAACCGATTCACCTGTTTTTGCGATTCCCTTACTTTGATTATTGAGCATGCGTCAAGACAGCTTTTTATAAATGAAAACAGGTGGACAGTGTGCACAAACAGTAGTTGTTTTTTTCATTTAGACTGAAAAACATATGGAAGGGACACATACCAGAGAATATTAAGCCACCAGAGGCTTGAGATTAAGGGATTTAATCACTTGACTATAACTGATCACATATCATGTAATCTCAGCCATTCGCCTGATTTGTTTTCAAGGACCCCTCAATGCTACGCAATGCAACTGCTAGTTTAACTGGTGTCAACTTGGTAGCTAATAGGACACTAACGTTGTTTGAGGATAAACACGGACTGTGCACAGTCTGTGTTTAATGCAATATTGATAAGTACTGTTTGGGAGCAAGATTACCATTCCACCAGCAAGTGTGTTGATCTGCCATTTAACAATATTCATTTCAAAAATCATGTTTACAAAATACCAGGATGAAACGGATATAATATGAATCTCTTAATGATTAGGATTAATTTATTGAACTATTCATCCATTAGAACTTTAAGTAGCACACTTGAGGTGTCCAAGTGAAACAGAACATTTCTAGATTCATGAAGTTAGAAATATTTTCTTTTGGGTGTCAGAGTCATGTCTGCATCACATCCGCCTGTCTGTGCATATGTGAAAATGTGTCATGGGTGGGCTGAGGACAACAATTAAAGCCCAGGGACTCCAACAGAAAATCCTTTGCTGATATATAAAAAGGGGGGAAAAGTCACTAGTGTTTCTAATAAGCGATTACAGAACACCCAATGGTGACACTTTATTCATTCGTAAGGAGAAAAAGGATTAAATCATCCAATTCTCCCTCTTTTTTTCTGATGAGAAACATGAGGCACACACCCATTTCATATGATCTGGTCCCATAGAATGGCTAGATGACTGTTAATACAGAACATGTGACACCAGTAAGAATCACATACCTTTCGCACCTTTTGTGGAATAAATTAGCAAGTTTTCAATTATACAGATAGACAGACATGAAGAGATGAGGGAATATCTCTGTTTCTGGGTGTGTTTGTATATCCCAGTGGAGAGAGGAACTAGCTTAGCATGGCCTATTTTGGGGTTTCTGTGTATGACTCATCAATGCTGTGATCTGGCCAATGCTTTCCAAGTGGGCAAGGAGGTAGCACACACACAAAAATCTAGCATACACACTCGGACACACCCAGGAAAGCACATATTCTCAGGCACGCTATAATCACAGAATGGACAGAAATGGTTTAAAATATTTTGAAATCAAAGGTTTGATTTAAAGGTTCTAATTGTGAGACAAAATATGATCTTTTATTTTGTTTTTCATGGTTATAGGAAGTACATTAGCATTGTGAGGGATTAGCTTAGCTTAACACTGCATGACACAGAGTCAGCTAGACATGGTATTTGAATAACGTTTCTATGGAATAACACGCTGGGATATAAAAAACATGTGAACATGACATGTCTTTAAAGAGCACTGGGATTCAACAAGCCAATCCAGTTAGGTTTAAGAAAGGGTTAGAACTAGTGGGGCAGTATGTAGATGACTCAGTTGAAAAAGAGGCGTGCTGTCCCAAAGGTACAACCTCACCATCTCTTCTCTGCTGGTGTGTTAAAAAGCACCACTTCAATCATACGTTGCTGCTATTCATTAGATAGTCAACATGCAATTATCTTACTATGATTCATCCTGCTGCTAGAGCCAGGATCCTCATTGCACGTTCTTCAGGTGTTAGTAATCATATGTATGAAATTACTCTTGATGGTTGAGAGGTTGGCTAATGGTCATTTTGTTAATAATGGAATATGACGGCAATTCAGATTTGAATGGGGCAGTGGAGGAAGACTTTCACATCCGAGTACCACTGCTAAAGGGCTCAGTGTTACGTACTTTTCATGGAGGCATGAGTTTTCTACTGTTAATTGAAGATAAACAGACCTAAGTCCATTGCTTTTACACTTGGTAGACAAGCAATTCAAGTAGCAAATGTCTCCTACTTGAATGCAAACAGACAGAGTTCTGCTCCCACAGGCCATCTTTAGAAAACTACATAACCAAGTAACTAATCCATTATTTTTAAAATCAGGGGGATCAGAGTAGAGGATGAAACATAATAGACCAAATAGGATTACGTTTTTTTTTTGTGAAGTTGTCGACAAGGACAAGAGAGTGGCTGCAAATATTGTGACTCTGTTGCAGAAAGGAAACGGTGCTATCAGAAAACAAAGTCAACATCTTATTTAACATTGGGGTTGTATGTCTATGTGTAGTTGTGTGTCTGTTTTCAGTACTTTGCTATTGGGGTGAGCCATCCCTCACCATCACGTCCTCTCTATTCACAGATTCTGCTCGTCAGTCTCTAGCTCCATCAGTCCATCTCTTAGTTAAGTATTTCATCTTCTTGTCCTCATCTCATTTTTCAGCCGTTGCCACACTTTGAACAGTACTTGCTTTTTTCCACATTGCCCTCAACCATCTCCCTCCCCCTTTTTCTGCTTTGATTCTCCACTTTCTCCCACTCAAAACTCTGATGATCTTCTACACTGCTTCCATTTCCTTCTCATTTCTCTCCATCGCCATCACCGACCCTTTAGCATCTCTCCCTTTGGCTCCCTCAACAGCACAGTGAAGTGTATTCAGAAACAGTGACAGTCAGCCCCCCACAACCATTAGAATTAACTCAGAATACTGAAACAACATCCAAAAGAAATGTCACCATTCTCCTCCCTCTTTTGTCTGTCAGTCACTCTTTCTTTGTCAGTTTGCCTCCTTTTGCCTTCTCTTCATCTTCTCCATAAATAATGTTTGAGTTAAACTTGGGTCAGATCTTTCTTCTCAGACAGAATAATTGAGGAGTACACATGAATATTGCTCTAAGTGTGTTTGCATTTGGGTGTGTATGCACATGTGTCAACAACAACAACAACAAACAGGATTTGTATTCCGGCCGTTTTCCCCGCTAGCGGGGGTTGACCGGTCCATGGATTCGTCTCCTCCAAGTCTCTCTATCGCAGTATGCACATGTGTGTACAAATAAAATAATAAATGAATAAAAGGTCCATTTTTACATGCCACAATTATTCCCCACATTGTGGGGGTGAACACAGACCTAGATGGAGCTTGGGGGATTAAAGCCAAATACCCTTCCTTTGACACCCAGTGGTGGGATTGAACTCGCAATGCCTGCCTCGTCATTTCCTGATACGCACTCTACCACGGAGCTCTAAAATCAAGGCCAACAAAGCTAAACAGTGAAAAATATCTACTTGATATAAAAGACTTATGGAAACCTAATGAGAGACAGTGTGGGAGCAAGAGAAAGTGAAAGGAAAGGAACTGAAGGTGAAAAGGAAAAAGGCCAAGAGATAACTAATGAGGGACTATCGCCCTCTCCACTAAGAATGATCAACAAATCAATTTGGGTTGTGACTCAGAAGTCCACCATCCTTCACACACAATCCAGTGGTTTTCAACCTTCTTGTTACTGTGCCACCAGTCACATTTTGTTCAACCTAAAATACCAGCTCACAAATATAACATTAACCATATCACTTCATTCAATATGTCATTTCAAAAATAGAGAAGAAAATTGTGCATTATAAAAATTGTTTGTTAAATAAAGTAATATAATAATAAAATCCATATAAATCTGTGTCTACCCCATAACGTGGGGACTAATTGTGACAGATAAATGGACAGATCATTATTCTTTCATAAAAAAGTGTTTTTTGTTTTTACAACACACAATTTTCTCTCAAATAAATAAATAAAAACATAGAATACATTAATGTCTTACTTACAAGGTGGTACTTCAGGTTGAACAAAATGTGACCGGTGGTATAATAAACAAAAGAGGCTGAGAACCGCTGAGAACCACTGGTTTAACACACACACACACACACACCCACACACACACACAACCACACCCACACAGAGTACTTACAGGGTCTCGCAACAAGTCCTCCAATTCTCTGGGAACTGCTCTCGGACTCAGCTGAATGTCATCGCTAAATTCGTCATCGGAGACTGGGGGCAACTCGGCCAGATCTGTCAACTCGTCTTGCGTCTTGGGGCCTCGGAAGCGGAGTTTGTCCAGGCGCTTGAGCATGGTCAACACCGCAAACCTGGGCTTCACCTTAACATGGCGGACAGCAACCCTGTAGGGACACAAGACACAATGGCTGTTGGAAGGGACGAGGGCCTTAAAAACATCCATGGAAAAATGCATATGGAGCAGCCCTGTGAGGAAATGCAAATGTCACAGAAAAGTTTTCCCTCACAAGACAGACACTGCCTTGTGAGAGCTTAATCTAAATAAGAAATGCATAAATTCCAGATCTGAATGATTTATAGTTAACTAGGGAGACACTGAAAATAATGGTGATTGGATTGGGGAAAAAAAATAATTATCAATGAATAAATAAATGTTAACGCTTGCAAACTAAAAACTAAAACAGTCCAATGGAGTCTTGCCATCAAGGTAAGTCTATGTGACTCTGCTGGTAGGTACATGGCTGCATCATGGCAGACTGACAAAGCATGACATTAATGCCATGGGACAGAAGTGATCACAAAACAATCACTGTACAATCACGGTCTTTCATTCAAACAATGTTGGTGTCATATTATTTTTGCTGGTTTTATATTACAATGTTTGGCCACTTGGTAAAATGGGATGGCAAATCCGCCATTCATCATGTATACACTATCAAAACATGGTAATTTTGGCAAATCCATATCACTGAAATGAGCGTGCCCACATCCTTATGAGGACAAAGATCACAACAAAAATCTAAATCAAGGTGTTCTTTAGATTTCAATGGGTGACATGTCACCCTTCTAAGGTATATAAAAAAGGATGCTTGTGTCAAGGAGGTTGCCAATTCAAAGCCCAGACTGCCTTGGGAAACCACAGGATGAAACCTGAGCAAGAAACACACTGTCAAGTCATTCTGGAGAAAGGCACAAATGGCCACAAAATTCTCTGCAGTATCTCATTTTCCAAAAAGAGTTTCAAATTTGGACAGTGTAAACTTCCTGTCAGCATGCTTTGATGCCCCGTGATGGGCAGAGGGCTTTTCTTTCCTTGTTTGGTCCAGACAATGACAGAGAATGGAAGGAGTAAGCCCTGACAGCTGTTGGGCCACACAGCACAACTGCTCCTATTCCTACAGCCACATCTCAGCTGATCCCATTTAGAGATTATATCTCTGCAGCAGCAAGAGTGGCCTGGTGGGACATTGCAAGGGATTAAATAAATAGCTGTATTAGTGTAAGGAGGCAACTCGCGAAGATGACAGAGGAAGTGGGCTAGTTGAGTCTTCCTGTGCAAAGTCACAGGAATCGGACAGCTCCCATGGACCTCTACTCACTCAGAAACATTGGCTCTCCACTAATGGAAAAATTACATCCGCCGTCAGAAAATCATAGCGGATGGAGATTTATTAACCCACTCACCAAACACAAACCAACAGAGGACAACTGCACCAGTTCCCTTTATCATGGCCTGGTTCAAATGACAACAGGTATCACTGACACGAGGTATGGCAGACAGTCAAATTTCTCCAGCCTCATCTACAAAAAACTACCATCATGCATTGCAGGAGGGCTAATTATTTAGTCTACTGCTAAACTCTGACTGCATACAGTGGTCTTTGGTTATCAAAAGAAAAAGCTTTTTAAATGCACCAAACTTTTCTTGTTCCTTGTTTAAAGTACTTGAATGGGTTTCTAAAAAGCCTTGCTTTGAATAAAAACTGAGTGGGGGATTGAAATTACAAGGACTTTATTCTTGAATGAAATCTCTAAACCACAGTGAAAACTGCTAATCTGAAAAGAGCACAAAGAGAAGCAAGCATTCCGATGGTTCTCTTGACTGTTGCAATTTTATTTTTTATTTTTTTTGGGGGGGTGTGTGTTGAGTGTGACTAATCTTGATGTAATACCCAGATTCACTCAACCAACATCTGTCTGACAGAAGGATGAGCTGTCTGACTGCAAAGCTGTCTTTACTGATCATCTGACTGTTTTGCTGACTTCATGATGAACAGAAATGCTGACTAGTAGACTTCTCTACTGGTATTCGACGAGATCACTTACTGTTGATTGGCTGACTACTGAGCAAGTTCCTTTTCTGACATGTTCACAGGACTGATTGCATTGCATTTCCAACAACACCAACGGTTGGATGTTTGGGTACACCAAAGGTGATCCCAGTAAAAACTCAGGATTTTAGCTCGGTGTGGCAAGGGTTTATGTGATTGTCTACTAATAATCCAAAATCCGCCAGTCAGTTATTCATTAAGCTGGCTGACTTATTGACTTGCTTGCAAACAGTCAATACATTACCAAGAAGCTTTAGTCACTTGTCATTGTACTCACATACAATAGAATGTGTTCTTTGCATTCCATCCATCTTTACTGCATAGGAGCAGTGAGCAGCTGCAGCACCTGGGGACCAACTCCAGAGCTTTTTCCTACTGCCTTGCTCAGGGGCATAGCCAGGAGTATTAACCCTAACATGCATGTCTTTTTGATGGTGGGAGGAAACCCAAGCACCTGGTGAAAACCCACACAGACACAGATAGAACATCCAAACTCCACACAAAAAGGAGCTGGAACGGGATTCGAACCCAGTCCTAACTGATATGCCTTCATGCAGCCTGCCAGATTCCTTATAACAAGACAGCAAGTTGTGAGCCAGGGATTAGTAGAGCATCCCATCCTTGTCTCTTTCCATGTCCTAT
>OMLC01041666.1:7792-17797 GCA_900302585.1 Regalecus glesne
GGGGGGGTTGCTTTGCTTCCCTCAAGGTCGCTTTGCCAGCAGATATGAGGCCACAGTAACGCTAACACACAAGACGGCCCCGCAGCACACGTACACACACTGCAAGCTGAATCAATTGGAAACACACACAGACACACACACACACACACAGTGCTGCCAGATGGGTTGTCACGGTAAAGCATTTTCTAAACTGGGCGGCAGACAGTTCACAGAGGAACACACAAGACACACAAGTTGGTGTGGCTACTTGAAAAAGAAAAATTTCTGTTCCTGTCACGTTTGTGGAAAAGCTAGAGGGCAGATTGCCGAGGCACTCATTAAAATGTAATCTCGCTTGAAGTCTCCCTCACACACACACACATACTCACACACGCACACACACACACACACACCTCTCCTCAGCACATGCGGCCTCGTATTCGCAGAAACCAACGTACCGTCGGAGAAAAAGGATTACATGATTTATGCTGGTGAGGCACAGCCAAGACATAAGAAATCAGAGAGGAGAGAATCAAAGGACTGAAATATAGAAGAAAAGATTAGAGGTGTGATCCGGCGTCTGGGGAAAAAGGGATACAGGGGAAGCAGAGGAGCTGCGGACAGTGAATGAGAATGAAGGCGAATATAATCGATACCCTCGCTCCGCGCTCTGAATGCATCTCGCATTAGAATCAAATCAATTAGACGAGATCAGCTCGGCACGGAGCGCCGGACTGTTTACCATGCTAAGCTCCCACATTTGCATTAAATCTGATCAGCCTCTCTGGGGAAGTCAATTAAAACAGCCTGGATAAGTTAGAAACACCAGCAGTGTTGCTGTCAAACTCAGTTCTGTCAGCTGAACCTGCTTCATCATGCGTCTCTGGGAGCTGAGGGTCTTCATCAGGTATCCATGTTTAAAACCTGTCGAAGTTCAACCTCCTCTGAGAGAGGGGTGGATGAGCTCGGTTTAGGATCTGAATCAGATCATCTGGATGCAGCGTTTGGTGAGAGAAATGTTTCATCACTCACCTGGAGGAGGCGTGGCTCAGGAGGAACAGCAGGTTGTCAGGTAATCAGAAAGTCGCCGGTTCGATCCCCGGCTCCTTCAGAAAGTGTGTTGGAGTGTCCTTGAGCAAGACACTGAAGCCCCTAGCTGCTCCCTGGGTGCTAGGGCTGCCCACTGCTCCTGTCGATGGACTAAACGCAGAGGACAAATTTCATTATAGTACTACAATGACCAAATAAAATGGCTTCCTCTCCTTCTTACGTGACCTCTTCAGTCTCAACTGACTGCAGGCATCCCCTCCCTCATAAACTATACAGCAGCATAGCAACCAAAGTGATGATCGGTTTCATATGCAAATTACTGACCGTTAACTAGTTACAACATCCATGTGTACAATTGACAGAGGATCCCTCTTCACAGAGATGGCCTCTTTAACCCCCTGTTCAAACAAGCCCCCCCTATCTAGGATGTACACCCTCATCCTTGAAAAGTGGCCACAGGCCTGTAGATGTGTGTAGACAGCAGAGTCCTGACCTGACATGTTAGCTCTTGTGTTGTGCCATCCTCTTGGCCAGCTGGTGTCCCGATGTACAAGTCAAGGCAATCCTCCCGGCACTTAACAGCATACACTATATTAATCTCTTTGTGCCAGGGGACCTGATCCCTGAGGTGGACCAATTTCTGGCTCAGCATGTTGATCCCCTGTCAAATCAATACATGATGACCTGCAGTGATTGGGGCTGCTTCACTGTAGCTAGATAACCAATAAAGAGAATGCCTAAGGGTCCCATTCGGACATAGAAATGAAGGTGGGGACTAACATTGCCGAATATTAGACTAATAATTCCATTAAGTAAATTATGTGTAATTTGTAAAGGTTGCTTAAAATGTAAAATTCAATTGATTTTGGGCAATCGCGGTTGTGATAAGCTAGTGTCATTTAGATTAAGTTTGTCATCATTTGGTAATGATGCAGTGAGTGCTGCGAACAGCTCCGGCATGACTTGACTTCAGATAAGCTGTTGAGGGTGGATGGATCGTTTTGTAAGACTATGGGCTTTTGAGGGTTTAAGGGGGTCTCGCGCAACTCTAAATGTTCTTGTACAGTAAAAGAAAAAAAACCCACAAAAAACTTAAATTTTGCTTCAAAGTTTCCCAGCAGGGTTTAAGGTGCTGTTAAGTGAATGAAGCCCCTGAGGGCCCTGAGTAAGGCTACACTCAAATTACATCACTTCAGACAACCTGAGCGCCATCTAGTGTTAGAGTCTGAATGGTACAGTCTCGAAACGAAGTACAATGAGAGGTCCGTTTTTTACATTTCACGATCAGTCCCCACGTTGTGGGGTGGACGCGGATTTTGATGGAATTACGAGGATTAAGGCTAGATAACCTTCCTGACACATAAACACCTTAAAATATCATCATGCCATCATTTAAGTCCAGAGTTTAAAAAAAAATCAACTTTGACTCGAAACATAAATTACAATCTATGCCTGACCAATACAACATGATACCACCACATAATTTCACAAATCCATACAAGATAGAATATTAGGAATAAACACATAGCAGAAATGTGTCACTCAGAGCCAAGCATGGTGAGACTTGCATGTTCCTCTGGTCACCAACATATAAAACACACTCCAATATAAACAAAAGTATTCGAAAGAAATGTGTAACAGTGTTCCATGTTTTCATATCTGTCACATCTATCATGGATCATTTGGCTTTCATTGCTGGGCTGATCCAAAGGATCTGCCTTACTTAAAAGAGCCAGAATTCCCATCAACATGATGTAGTGAACTCAGGGGGCAGCCGAGAACCGAACTAGTTGGCTAAAGGGTCCGACCGTTAGCCAAGGGCTAGCGAGCCTGTATGAACGTTACACTACTTTACCAACTTTATCTGCGATTTGAGTTGGAGAATTGAGACTTGTCACATGCCAACAATGACTTGGTCCCACCACTGTGGATTTACTAAACATCTGACATCTTGATGCGTGCTCAATAATCCATGTAAACATCTAATGCATTCCTTTGTCCTTCTTTTGTCCTTTGTAACGCCGCAACTCTGAATCTGCTATCATGTGTCGGACACCTCTTAGAATGACAACCAGCTGGACCCAGATGAGCTGGACCTCGAGCTGCTGGACAATGCCGCTCATCTGCCCAGCCCCCCGAAACTGAGGAGCAGCCAGTCCGTCCTGACTACAGGAGCAGGAGGGGTCACAGGCACCGGTGTGACAGGAGGCTGTGGCCACTCCCTGAACAGGGACTCGTTTGGCCTGCTGCAGACGGTGCTGAGCAACAGCCAGGAGCTGGACAGTGGTGTGGGCCGGACTGATGAGAGCACACGCTATGAGGAGTCATCAGAGCATGACCTTCTGGGAGATGACCACACCAGTGCCTCCAACACCAATGCCACCAATACACCAGGGAGCATGCGGAAGTTCCTCTCTGGTCGTGGTGACACACCACCCCTGCTGCACTCCAGGGACCTCCAGTTCAGCACAGACTCCCTGTTCGGCCTGGATGGCATTGGCGGAGGAAGCCTGGAGCAGGTGGAGAGAGGCTACACAGGAGATGTGGTGAAGATGATGATGATGATGCCCGGGTTGACTGAGGAAGAGTGTGACAGGTACCGAGAGCTCCTCGAGATCAAGTATTACTATGAGAAGAACAGCAACAACCCCATGCTACTGGGAGGCCAGGGCCCGGCGGGCGAGGATGGTGGTGTCGGTCTGGACGTCAACAGGAACGAGAGCCTAATGCAACATGAGATGGCACTCCTGGAGGAGGAGATGAGACACTTGGAGTTTAAGTGTCGCAACATCCTGAGGGCACAGAAGATGCAGCAGCTGAGGGAGCGCTGCCTAAAGGCCTGGCCTCTGGAGGAAGAGGGTGGAGCTGGACGTATGGTCGGCAGTATCGGAGGCAGTTTGGTTGGTGAGGAGTCATGCCACCACACTCTCTCGGACATCAATGAGCTTCCAGAGAGGGAGCGCTCAGATAAAGACAGCACCAGTGCTTACAACACTGGAGGGGAGAGTTGCAGGAGCACTCCTCTGGCAAATGAAAAACACCCCTCGGCCTCCACACAGAAGTTGGAGGCAGCAGACTTACTTACTTCTACAGCTGCTGTGCGGCTTCCATCCTCTGCCCGGCACAGAGAGAAGGGAAACAGGGCGGAGAAAGGACACCTCAAACAGCCCCACTCCCCCAACATACACAGGAGAGGAGCAGAGGCTAAGACCTCCAGCCCCACCACCAAGATTAGGTCCCTGTCTCGGGATGGAGAGGTCCGGAGGCCTCCCAAAGCTGGTGGGACAGCGGAGCAGGTGGGGAGGCGGAGTGCAGAGAACAGCCCGTATCTGTCCCGTCGACAGAGTGGTGGCCAAGTGCCTCAACGCTACCAGAGCTGCATGCAGCTGAGATCTCCCTCCGCCTCCGAGGGAATGGAAGGACCCAGAAATGGGAGTGACGCTAGCCCCATGAGCCTCGGCAGCACATGCAAAGGTGGCCCACAGGGTCCGGAGGCTGATCATGTGCACCTCCTGCCCTCATCCCCACGCATGGAGTGGAAAGTGAAGATCCGCAGCGACGGCTCGCGCTATGTGGCCAAGAGGCCTGTGAGGGATCGCCTCCTCAAGGCCCGTGCCTTGAAGATCCGAGAGGAGCGCAGCGGCATGACGACAGATGACGATGCCGTGAGCGAGATGAAGATGGGCCGCTACTGGAGCAAGGAGGAGCGCAAGCAGCACCTCCTGAGGGCACGGGAGCAGCGCCGGCGCCGGGAGTTCATGATGCGTAGTCGCCTAGACTGTCTGAGGGAACGAGAAAGGGAGCAAGGCAGCAACGGTGGGGGACAGCAGCAGGAGCCAGCCTCCATCCTGGAGCTTTGCCACCGCAGGAGCATGAAAAAACGCAGCCGCAGGATCCTGGACAACTGGATAACCATCCAGGAGCTGCTGGCCCATGGGACTAGGTCTCCTGATGGGAAGAAAATATATAACCCTCTTCTGTCTGTCACCACAGTCTAAGATGGTGAGAGATGAAGCAAATGGAGGAGAGACAAAGCGAGAAACATCATGCACATCACTAAAACCTGCACAATGAGAACATTCACAACAAGAACTCTGGTTGTTAGGAGTTATTAGCTATGCCAGTATTTCAATTACTGCATACACATGGATTCTAGTAATACAAATATTCAAATAGCTGCATCTACAAATCTTTGCATAATGGCTGTATGCTGCACAAAAATGTCATATTTACCACTTCTCCCAATCTCTTCACTCTTAACCCTGTGGAATCGATCACCATCACCTCAGTCCAAGCAGTTTTACTTCTGGCCTTACTACAAAACAAGCTCACACCAGCATTCATTTTAGTATCTACGACAAGTGAAGACGGCTTCTACGTCTGCTTGAGCATTTGGCTGCCGTGATTCCTGTCACACACATCACAGCCTTGTCTGCTGTCCTCCGGGACATCTCCGTGTCATGTGCAGTGTCCAGAACTGAAAGAAATCAAGAATTAGACATTAGGTTTTGAATACACTGAATAATCCCTAAAACACAGAAAAGACATTTGCAATAGCATGTCTATACTCACAGTGTAGCCATAATTACTGTAAAATCCGAGCATCAGTGTGCATTTAAACACACCCATACTGAGTCCTTCCAGTTTGAGCCAGCATTGACGCTTGGATGTCCTTTGGGAGTGATGAAGGACAGGATTAAGAATGAGCATATCAGAGGGACAGCTCAGGTTTGGAGACAAAGCAAGATAGAGATGTTTGGACATGTGTGGAGGAGAGATGTTGGTACACTGGGAGAAGGCTGCTGAATATGGAGCTGGCAGGCAAGAGGAAGACCAAAGAGGAGGATGATGGATGTGGTGAGGGAGGACATGCAGGTGGCTGGTGTGACAGAGGAAGATACAGAGGATAGGAAGAGATGGAGATGATGATCTGCTGTGGTGACCCCTGATGGGAGCAGCCAAAGTATTCGTAGGAGTAGTTTGAACCGGTATAAGCTTTCTTCATTTACAAAATTTAAACACACATCTGATGGGACCAACATTCTGTCATGAGAAACACCATCAATGACATTGTATTGTTAGTGGTACATGTATTTCCCACATCCCTGATCCGGTGTTTAAATGACGGGGGAGAAACTGATTCTGACTACAGACAAGTAGTTTGTAGATTAATACAAAAGGTTGCTGTTGTTATATGATCCCACTTTTGAAACGTGCTATTCCAGACACGATATTTCAGTTAAATAAGGTTAGGATTCAATTGGGGTGTGGCAGTCCTGGGTGGAAACTAAGTAAGAGTTAGCTATAATTTTAAAACGTACCTTAAATTAATGCAGCGCCCCTCACGTCTGCTTGGGAGCCTCTTGAAGACGCAAAAGATGGACAGCAAGTAGGGACGCCGGCTTACAAAGCGCTCTCCTGACTGGCTAATAAGGAGCCGATACGAAGAAAACCTTCTGTCCCCGTTTAACATTCCGTCCACTTACTTGATAGTTGTCTGGGTAAAGGACGAACAAGGAAGTGTTACAAGTTCGAATGGCTGATAGTTAGTCTAACTTCAGGCATAAATTAGGTTGGAGAGTTGATTTTAGACGTGGGTTTGGTGGGTTTAGAGTCGGAATGGTATTGGGGGTACACACAGGTTGGCGAACACCATGTTCTTCCTGTGTCGGGGAGGACCTAAACCATGCCAAGACAGGGCATTCTAACTTGCTTTAAATGTACTTTCTCTATCCCTTACTCAACAAATAAGCATGGCCAAAGTGTCACCAAGCACAGATGTGTAGGACTGGAGGCTCAGAGAAAAGCACACATCACTAAACAGGGCTGCAGAAGAATGGAAGAGGAATGAAGTGCCACCTGTGACGAGCCGAGGTGAGACAGCAACACCTACTGCTGTTGACGTATAAAGGCTGCGACGGCAGCGAAAAACGTAAGTCAAGGAGTGGTGCAGTCAGGTTAGTCACCTCAAAGTATCCCAGGCTCTTAAGATAGATAAGAAAAGTGAAAGAAAATTTCAATAGTAAATTGGCTAACTTTTATATAACTTTTCTACTCTAGAAACCACTCGAATTTAGATTTAAAGGTGAAGAGGTGGTAATGCACCTCTTAAGACATCTTCAAAATATCTGCATTCCTGAGGGAAAAATGTAAAAAAAAATCATGTGGACAAGTCATCATTTCTGCCAAAGTCCCTCGTTTTGACATATGGAGACAATGTGATAAGTCAAAGATGCCATCTGGTGAGCATCATGACTTAAAACATGTCAAGCTGTGCCTTCTTTATAGGCAGTCCTGTTGTGCAGCACATTTTATTTTTCTTTAATTCAAATAGGAGCACACCAAGGGACATAAAGATGAAGTGGACAAGGCTGAAGCACAGAAACACTGAGTCTATGCTGTAAAAAACGCCTATTTCATCATACAACAAGCACAGGTACCTCCATCACTCTTAAGGATGGGGGGGTAATTTCAAAGTGAAACTTTTGCCATTAAAAGGGATGAAATGATTAAAAAAATTGTTCTTCTCAGACAGAGGATGCTTATCCTCATGCATACCCTTTGTGTACAATTTAAAGTTTGAATTACACATTTGTCCTAGGATTTAATCTCAAGTGCATTCATGTGAATGTCAATAGTGGCTGGGCAATGTGATGAACCTGGGATGCAGATCTTCATAAGGACTAATATCCTCTAACACAAAGTGAGAAACTGGTATGTTTTACTACAGTGGTACTTTTATCCACACAGTACCTGCTCAACATCTTCATATATTTTCAGACGTTTGGGTGCCATTTTTCAAACTGTTAGGATGTGGAAAAATCAATCAAAATCAACATTTCTAATCCTAAATTAGCCCTTGGTCCCATTTTGAGCAATTGTTCTTCACTATGTCCATGTCAGATGGTGGGTTTGACCCACTTTTAGTGACAGGGTTCCCCTTCTGTAACAACATTGAAGCTACAACAAATTCTGGTTCTTTGACATTTGATTCACATGCATGTTTGATATTGAAGTAAAAAGGATTTTTTTTCTTAAGTATTTCAAAAGATTAAAAAAGCTTAGCTGGGATGTTTGTTAAATGTGGATGTGTCAATGTGACTTTCTATCAACTTGCTTAAACTCCTAGCATAGAAAAAATCATTGTGCTCTTGTGTTAATTCAATATTGTATGTGATGTCTGATGTCTGGCATTTTACGGTGAAAGCTTTTCTAAATAAACCAACCGATTAAGGAAACTGAGTTAAAACCATACTGGTACAGTCTTTCTACACCATTTTACACTCGTGGTATTTTGCATTGGATCATCAGGACAAATCCAATGGTAATCCAAATAACAACACACTTTGGTTTGAGACGAAAAACAAGCCAAGATTTCCTAAACAATTCTAAACCTTTATTTTCTAACAAGAGTGAAAAGAAACAAAAGGCAACATTGAAATGAAAAGTTTATACACAAACTCATGACAACTGTGTGTCTGCAATATCAATAATAATATAATCATGATCATCATCTGAATCCAGGAAACAAAATAAAATATGGTTAAGTGAGTTACAGTGGAGTTACTTAATTCTGAAGAGAGACAGAGAAGTATGTGGTCAGAATCTGAGGGACAGAATCAAACATGATGTTCAGAGGATGGGACCTGTACGGAGGAAGGGAAGGAGGGAGAGAGAGAGAGAGAGAGAAGATGATGGGAGAGAGAAAGAGAAAAGATGATGAGAGAGAGAGGGGATGAGAAAGAGAGAGAAGCCAAGAGGTACAGATATCCATTTTGGGAAAGTAGCACCAAAAACATGAATACCTGTTTTTCACACTTCCCAAAACAGTCAAGGGGCTTTATTCAAAATGAATGTCCCTTCAAACGGTCTCTTCTAACACAAGATCCAATACAAAAGAGAACAAAATTTCTGAACATGATTCCTTTAGTTCGGAGTGGCTGTCAAAATGTTCTGCCGTGGATTGGCAGTTACACCCACGGCCCTCCTACGGAAGGGTCTCAACCAACCCAAAGTTCATCCGACTTCAGTGCGCGAAGGGTCGGGTGAAGTGAATGTATAGCGTCCTGTGTGTAGATGAGCCTCATTTGAAATAGCAATTAATACAGCCTGGAAAACAAAGCATACTGACCTCAGAGAGAACTTTTACCCGAGACTCTTCAGATACAATATCTGTCTCGTGCGCTCCTTAACACGTTCAACAGGAGTGGGTGGCAGGGAGAAGGGCAAGAGTGGAAGTGTAATGATGAGTGGAATACAACTGGGGTTTAGGATGAGGCAGTGGAGTGTGGATGAAGCGGGGCTCAAAATTACCATCACGCTGTTAGTGTTTCAATGCATGAGAGAGGGATGAGGAGGGAGGCTGGTAACAGGGGATGTCCAGCATCTTTCTAAATCTTGACACTGTCTTCTGGCACAGAACAATCCATCTATGCTATCCCTCTACAGAGCTCAACCACTCTGAGTTCCAACGTTGACAATATCACAAAATCTAAGAGAGAGAAAAGTTGATTCATATTACTATAGGTGAAGCTCACTTGAGTTAGGTTTTGTCTTTGGAAAGGCAAAGCCAATTAAAAACAGGTCTAGATAAATAAATTAAGGTGAGATGGTCTTACCTCAGGTTGGGGCTGGATGGGTAATTGAGGGGAAGGGCTGTGACTGAGGGGCCGGGTTTTCTTGGACTCTGAGACATCCAGGGACCTAGGGCCACTTTCTGCCCCGGTACCTCCTCTGTGGCTCTTCCTCTTCCGTTTGGAGTCCTTGGTTCGTCCGCGCCCGGCTCCTCCCTGCTCCTGAAGCTCAATCTGACAGAGGAACGAAGAGAAGAAATAGAGGAGCAGCAGCAGTTACTTAAAAGGTGAAACCCATTAATTTGAATGTAAAGAAAAGGGTCACCTTATTATTAAAATATAAGCAGGATTTGAAGCAACTATTTCTCCTAAATTTATTGATTTTATAAATTTTACAGCTTTA
>OMLC01041682.1:0-50125 GCA_900302585.1 Regalecus glesne
ATACCCTGTCAGTAACTATTAGGTCTCACAGAATGTGAGTTACCTGGCAGGATATTATGGTAAAAGTCCTCAGATTTTCCAGAGTTGCACTGGTGTTTGTGTGCCTTTCTTATCAGTATGTGGTGATGCGCATTAATGCATATATGTGTGTGCGTGTTATGAATTTGATGCTTGTATTGAAATAGGGCAGCGCACAGTGAAAAATGTTGAGAAGCTATAATTGAGTAAGCTCTAATTTGGGTCAATTCCCTGTGTAGTTATTCACTGAAAATGGTTGTCTTGAGGGACACTATGACTTGTATTTTAATGTTGAGTCAATAAAAAAACTCAATCCAAAAATATTTTTCATTTAATGTTACAAAATGTGCTGTCATGGCTTTTTCATTATTATTTCTTGTTGCGCATGAAAAAGCGAATAATTGTAGTTATATACATAGACAGAAAGGGCAAAAAAATAATGTTCCATCCATCTACCCATCTATCTATCTAGCCATCATCAACCGCTTATCTGATGTCAGGTCACATGGTCATGCTGGAGCCTATCCCAGCACCTATTGGGTGAAAGGCAAGAAAACACCCTGGACAGGTTGCCATTCTATCACTGGGGTTGAGCAGTTAGGGGTTCAGTGTCTTGCTCAAGGACACTTTAACAGACTTTCTGCAGGGAGCGGGGGGGAGAGAGAGAGAGAGAAAGAGAGAGAGACATGACCAGCAATATTCCAATTACTAGTTTTTTTTGGAGGAAAATTCTCATCGGCGTGAAATTAGTGATAAATTACAGTGCTAAATGCTTAAAGAGATTTTTTTAAATGTTTGTGACAGCCTCCAAAGGGTGAGCTGAACATACCCCAAACCCTAAACTACCGCATTTGTTTAGCAATCTCATCATCAATAATGAGAAGATTAATCTCTTAAAGCATCGCAAATCTTCTGCCGGGTGCAATCAGGGGCAGGACAGTAGCATGGTGGTTAGCACTGTTGCCTCACAGCAAGAAAGTCCTGGGTTCGAATCCCATCCCAGATCCTTTCGGAGTGGATTTTGCATGAGATCCCTATGTCTGTGTAAATTTTGCTATGGTTGCTCCATTTTCCTCTTAACATAAAAAAGACATGCAGAGACTGCAGATTTGAATTTGCTTGAAGCAATAATCTGGTGCAGTGCATCTAATGGTGACATTAATGTAAAAAGTGGCACATGGTCCCTTGAAAAAGGTCTAGGGATTATATCCCAATGTTAATGTTCACAAATGTCCAACGGAGCGATCATTCCATGTTGGAAACTGTTTCTCTAATGACTTATTCTACCAGCCCCATCATTCTCACAAGAAGATGCTACTTTCCAGTGACACACGGGGGCATATCCTCACACTCTATGAATAATCCATGCTCTTTGAGACACATGGAGGTACTCTCCGTGAAGGGCTGAAGGACTGTTTGTTTAATCTGTAGTCACGACAAGGTAGAAGAGTTCAGCTGTATTATGCAGAATTATCCAGAATTATCCGCAAAGTCATAAACTGGAATAGTTGGTTGTTGTAAAAAGGAGCATGCAAATACAAAGAGAAGCCCCACATAAAGGCTGTGACACTAGCAGATGGCGATGCAGTGCTTTGCTAAAGGACATTAAAATAAGAATGGATACACTGATCATTGTGCAAAACCACTGTCTAACACTGCATACTCCACCAACGTACTTTAAGTGTAATAATACTGCACTTTTACATTGTGGGATTAGTCCCAGCATTATGCGGGTGGCCACAGACGTAGATGGAGTGTGGGAGATTTAGGCCAGATGCCCTTCCTGATGCCACAAGGTGGATTTAAACCCGCAACATCTGGCTCGTCGGTTCTCAAAGCACAGGCTCTATCACTGTGTTACCAGGGCCTCAGTAATGATACTGCAGAACTAGCTGTATTAGCTAGCCTTTAAAGGCCATGAAACAGTCAGGTTTACATGGTGTAGAGCACTCCTCCAGAAATATCTGCCCAATCTTTCTCTCAGCACTCTGCAGCATGGCACTGCAGCAGTAGGCAGGTTCTCACACAAACTCCCTGTAGCACAGCTAATGAGCAGGCTGCATTGAGTGTGTGTGTGTGTGTGAGCGTGAACACGCTCACACACACACACACATGCACACACGCACACACTCGCTCATGGGTAGAACGTAAACTTCAGGAAGTAACAAGCCAGGGGCTGCAGGTTCAAATCCACCACGGGAAGTCAGATAGGGCCTCCAGACTTAATCCCCCACACTTACACTAAGATGGAGTGGTAACCTATCTGGGATGTTTCCGCACCTTCCATCCAAAGAGCTCTAAAATTGGCTCCAGCATGAACCTGGAACTGACTTCAGATGAGTGGTTCACAATGTACGTATGTATAGACACACAAACACACACACACAGACCACCTATATATGTGCAGGCATCTGCACAACACAACCTCCTGTTTTTTGTAACCTTCTGTTCCTTTGCTCCCCTTTCAGCTATACTTTTTGGCAGCTCTTCCACATCTGCACTGTTCTAACTCATATTGTCATTCTGTGAGCTGGAAAACTGTTTGTTGTTTGGGTTAAGCCATAACTCTGACACAGCCTGACTTCAAATGAATAGAGAATGCAGCATGAAAGAGTCCAGGACGGCTGCAAAGCAATTTAAGTAGTCCACATACTTAAAGTGATCACTTTTTTATCAGGAAAGTTACCCAAGTTATGCAATCATTACAGCTGAAAAGAGACGCATTTTGAAAATTAATATCCACTCTCCAGCTGTTGCATGCCCTGCTACCCACCTCCCATCACTAGCACCATTTGGTAGTGTCCTTGCAGAAATTTTCTCAAGAGTTATGAACTTATGTTGACTTATATTGCGTGTAGTCTCTTTCACACATCCATCCATCACCAACCTCTTATCTGATGTCGGGTCACGGAGTCATGCTAGAGCGCTCATTGGAGAGAAGGCGGGGAAACACCCGGGAGAAGTCTTCCTTCCATCACAAGGTTTGAGCTCAAGGACACTTCTACTCAATTTCTTTAAGGGTCGGTGATCTCGTGACAAATCTTCGTTGCACTCTAGCAGGAATGAAAAGACAAACATGAAGAAAAGAAGCATTATTTTAAGCATCACCCAAAGTAATATGATGGTGAGAAACACCAAAGCTTTGTCCGTGTTGGTCAATAGAGTCTTATGGACACAGTGATCAACTGAACTGCTTGTTAAATGACACATAGTCGCTCTTAATTACTGCTGAGTTGTGAAGAGGAAATTTTCCATTTACGTGGAAATGAACTAACTGCATCCTGTCAAGATAAGTGACACTGGAGAATAAGTGTGAAGGATCTTCATTACAGTAATGGACGACAGCCATTGTGGTGCTTGAGATGTAATCAGCCACTAATTGTCATTACAATGTAGGGCTGAAACCTCTTGGGTGACCCTGGGTCAGCTTTATGCCATTAATGAATACACATAAGAGGGGAAGTTGGACTGTTGGCTTTGCAAAAGTGCTGTTGTTATTTTTCAATGACAATATAATAGATTCTCTTGCAACGGAAAGGAAAGCTTAGAGATCCCAGCTTAAATCTGCTACCTCCGCAACCTGACACCGGATAAGTGGATGATGATGATGTATGGATGGGATATAATGGATCCATCCATCCACCCATCCATCCATCAACAACTGCTTATCCAAAATTGGATTGCAGAGTTATGCTGGAGCCTGTCCCGGTGCTCATTGGGTGAAAGGCAGAGAAACATCCTGGACAGGTCACCTTTTCATTATAGGGCTTGAGCAGCTGGGGGGTTCAGCGTCTTGCTCAAGGAAACTTTGACCTACTCTCTGAAAGAACTGGGGATCAAGGAACCAGGGGTGTCACTGCTCCTATAAACTAGGATGGGTTAACTGCAGAGAACACATTTTATGTATGTATGTACAATAACAAATACACGGAGCTTCTCCAATGCGAGGCTCTAAGGACAGGTCGTTCTGTCATTGTAAAGCCCGCTGACATCAATTTGTAATTTGTGATAATGGGCTATACAAATAAAACTGACTTGATCTGACTTATCATTGTTGTTTCAAACAGGGAAAGCCAAGCCAGCACTTCAGCACCACGGACAGGTCTCCAACTCCAGACCTGAAGGAGGTATGGAGGGAACGCATTACCCCATCCGAGTGTTGCAGTCAACAGGTACTTGGACCAAGGCCCAATCCCAATGTCCACACTCACAGGCTTTGAGGTGAGTTCCTACTAAATCCGTTGGGGTTTAGGGTTGTCACACTGTCAAATCCTCTGTTGCACAATGGCCATCTCACAGACGTTTTGAGCCCTTTATCCAGACTTTCCTTAAGTCCGCATTTCTGCAGACTCTGCCTGAGGGAATTACCCACACTTCATAGTGTTGGGTCACTAAACACGGGGTTACCGGGGGAAGCCTGTAAGCATTAAAGAGATAAAAAAACAACACGATAATCAGGATACAGGGGCACATGGGTGTTTAGCGTGGGTACGCGGCTACGCCTAAATCTGCACAGCAACACTACATTGGCAGAACATTAAGCTGTGGTGTCACAAAGCATCTGGACACGTGGACCTTTGACAGTGTGGGGAAGCGGAAGTGATGGGGGTGAAACGATGATGAAATTTGTGAATGCGTGTGATAACGTGAGAAAGCAGAGGGAGCATAATAAAACTATCAGAGGGATAACAAAGGGGAAAGACAGCAAAGAAATTGAACTTCGGCATAATCTTCCCGTAGTAAGCCAGTCCCAGGTGACATGAAACATGGAGGGGAAAGGGAAAAGATAAACTTCTACAAATTGGTCTTCCGGGGAATAAGATAAGATAAGAGAAGATAAGTTAAGATATTTCTTTATTAGTCCCACAGGGGGAGATTTGTGGTATTACAGCAGCAAAGTGGAGAGAAAGTAAAAACAGAAAGGCATGAAATCTAAAGAGCCATAAAAAAATAAAATGAAGTAAACGGAAGTGAATGGCATTGTGGGAATGAGCAGGCTCAGGCTGCCTCTGGGCATGGGATTGCTGGATAATAATACCCCGCCAAGTTTAATACCTAGTCTTTCACAGTTGTCACCGACCCTGCTGCCGGAGGGGTTCCATCCTGCTGGTTTTCACTCCAACCTTAATCCACCACATCTGATTCAATCAACCAATGTGTTTGTTGGTAAGAAGGTAATTAGTTGAGTCAGGTGTGTTAAAGTAGGGTTAAGTGTAAACCAGCTGGAAGGAAGCCCTCCTGGAGCTGGGTTGGTGCACATGGGAAGGAGGCAGGATCCCTTAAGACTGACGGAGTCCATTTTTGCCCTTTTCATCCACCTCCCTTTCACTATTCTCCCTGGTCTCCCCCCGCCCCAAGATGCCAAAGTACCTTTGTCAAAGAAAGGCAAATAAAGCATGTGTTCAATTGAGTATGTCCTCTAGCTTCCACTGTAGGTTCCTTTATTCAGATGAACACAGTGTGTTGCACAGGATGGGTGCAATTAGGCTTCCTCTCCAACAGAAGTCAGGCACAGAAACCACACAAGACTAATGATGCAGGAGAACGACCCAAGTGCGTGCATGTGTGTGTGTGTGTGTGTGTGTGTGTGTGTGAGTGCGCACCCGCGCGTATGCTTGCGTGTACGTGTACATGTCACTGCAGAGCATCTTGGGGTGTGTTTTCTCCTCTCTAAGGTGACTTTCTCCCAGCAGCTGACAGCACTGACAGTGGCGAGACTGAGGACAGACTCAGAATACATCAGTTCAGAAGTGTATTTACGCTCCAGACATCAGTCATCTGGAGGCAGCCCTCGTCCTGCAGTGATGGCCGGCTGCAATCAAAGTAAACATTGACTCTACCCTACATCTAAGTGAAGTATTTACCCGCTTGCAAACGATAAGTCATCTGATAAGCCCCGAGTCCCAACAGGAAACTGAAAGACTGGTGGAAAACATCGAGGTGCCCTTGGCTCAAAATAAGGCCCAGTTGCTATGCATCATGATACAGCATAATTGAACAAGTGGTACTCTTTTAAATTTGATATAAACACAATACGTCCACCCATCCGCCCATCTATCCATCCAACATCGACCGTTTATCCAAAGTCAGCTTGCGGGGTCATGCTGGAGCCTATCCCAGCAGTCATTGTGTGAAAGGTGGGGAAACACCCTGGACAGGTCACCATTCCATCACAGGGTTTGAGCAGCTAGGGGTTCAGTGTCTTGCTCAATGATACTTCCACACGCCCTCTCCAGGAGTTGAGGATCGAGCCAATAATCCTCCGATTACTAGAAGACTGTCCAACCTCCCAAACTATGCTGTCCTGTATTATGCGTGTGCAAGAAATTGGAAAATGACCTGCCCCATAGTAGCATCGCTTTGTCTTTTTTGGATTTTAGCGGGATTTGAGCATCGCCTGAGGACCTCCATAACAGAGTTAATTTTATGTGTGATCTGGATTTATCCTAATCTCTCCCCTGGCCCCTAGTTCAGGACTTGAGATTATCCAATCTGTCAAATCAAAGAGTGAGCATCTTTGTGTTTGGAAGTGATGACACCTGGGTGTGTGGGTTTATCTATTGGCATTACCCTGTTTCAATGCAGTACCAGGTCATCCATCCATTGTCAACCCTTATCTGGTGTCGGGTCGTGGAACAGTAGCAGGTCATACAGAAATTTTTCTCAGTAAACTGCAATGACAGGTCATTTATAGTGCACAATAAGCCCAATGCATATCTAAAACCTATATGACATCATCTATATTGGAATTTAGTTAATCGTAACAAGGAGAGGCAGCCATAACTTCAGCAGCCAATTCAACTCTGCACTGAAAACAACCATTAATTTGCATGTAGGCATATCTTTAGAAGAACAAGTGGATCTGGCTGAGAGCAACCTGATGCAAATCAATGCATAAGGGATACAGGATTATACAACAACTAATATAATAACCACAACAAAAATGAGGCTGGGGTGAGGCGGCATAGCTCAGTAGATAGAGTGGTTTGCTTGGAAATCAGAAGGTTGTCGGTTTGATCCTGGCACCTGTAGAGAAGCATGTTGAAGTGTCCTTGAAACAGACAATATTCCCCTTACTGCTCAGTGATGGACTAGCAACCTGTCCAGGATGTTTCCCTGCCTTGTACTAAATGAGCGCTGAGATAGATTCCAGTTCCCCCACAACCTGACTTCAGATAACTAGTTGATGATGGATGGATGGAAGGCTGGGGGGCTCAGGTGGTGCAGCAGACAAATATGCCTGGGGAAAAATGTACATCTGTTCTCCATCCAGGATACCTCCTTCCTTTTGCATCACAAAAAAATTGAATCCAGCCAAGTCTCACATAGGTCTGTCTCTCCACCCAGACAGGAGCCCTGATGGACAGGACGGATGTAGCTAGATGGAGGTGTTCTAAGCCAGGCTCATAATTCAGTATGTTCTCTCACACTCTCTCTCTGGGGTGTTCGGGCCTGGCAATTGTCTGTTTTTCTCTGTCTGGTCTGTACCGTACAACTCAGGCCTGTACATCTTTCAGTTCCACACAATACGTTTCCACTCTCATGGATGTATTCACGTGTCCCTCCTTCGTTGTTCCATTCTGTTTTTCTGGTCTTGACAGTAAAATCTGACAAGCCTGATGTCAGAGAGGGTGCCAGCTAAGCTGATCCCATCCTCACTAGGGCCACATCACACACACTCACACACACTAGGTGCTCAGTATCAAATGGTCCTCCACTCCCTTTGAGTCCTCGCTAGGAGTCATGCCGCTCTAATCGGTACTGATGAACAACATGAGTTTGGGCTGCTGGATGTTAAGCTAAGTCACTGTTGGCCGTCGGGGCCTGGAATCGAAGAGTATGTTTTGGGGCATCCAATGTGACAGCTGCCGAGGGCATCAGATGTATTAAACAGTAAACAATAAGGGGGTTTAGAGATGCTCACATGCCTGTTATATAGGTTTGGAGGAACTCCAGTAGTTGTGGCGCTGAAAGCACATCAGGTCAAAACAACAAATCCTCTCTGAGTGAAAGAAAAATCCCAATTATTTACTCTGAATGCAGTTGGAGCAATTGTGAGACAACTGATTTTACATTGGATAAAGGCAGACTTTCAGTAATACAACTCTATAAACTCCCTACAGTCCTGCCTCTAACTTCATTCAAACCCTCAACTGACGTCATGATCTCTGCGGTGGTTGGCATGTTAGAGAAAATGAGGTGGTATGTAATCCTGTACGATATTGGCAGGGTTTACCATAATCCAAGGACATTGGGTCAACGTCAACTGGACAGGTCCTAATCCAAGGTCATTTTTCAACCATGACTATCCAAAGTCAGTATGGGCTCAATGCCGGGTTACATAATAATGTTGGCAAAGTAGGTGAAGCCTGTGACATGTGGCTATACAGCATCAGGGTTTTTGACGGTCGTCTTCATTGGCTGAGTGTTCGGAGGTGTTCTTGGTTATTGCATTGCACCAAATGAACAGAGATGTTGGAGAGAGCAGCTAAACCTATTTATTGCAAAGCTGACTAATAAAGAATTGAGACAAATGTTCTTTGAGATTTTCTGCATGAGCCAAGGCACAAAGCAGAGCCAGAGGAAAAACAAATAGGAAGTCATGAAATGCAAATGGAAGGTAATTGTGTTTGAAGACACAATGCAAACAGACCGGACAGGATTATGTTACGCTGTGGTGGTAAAGTACAGTATTCCCTGAGAAGATTTGTGTTTCCATGGTCATTTTATGAGAGGAACAAGTACAGTAAGGGAAGGCAGGCTGAGGGATCCCGGCGCAACTTCTCACCAACTTTAAAGTGCTATGTTACCCATAACCACTGCCATTACTATTATTGTTATCATCATTATAATAATAATCATCATTATTAATAAGAATGATAATAATAATGTTACCATTATGGCAACTTGTTTTGTGCTTGATTTAGTTTTCAAAGTCCCACACATTGCATATTCATAAGTCAATATGATAGAAACATGCAAGCATTTTAAATTGGACCAGGCGCACCACTCTGCTTGTTATTTCCTCTGTTGGAAAAGAGGCATTATATTTTTCTCTCAGGGTTGTTAAAGTGTAGGGAATACATTTTTACTCTTGATCGGTGGTTTTAATTGCATATGAACTCCAGTCGGAAGGAATCTTAATGGGGCCAGAATGCAGATGCTATGGAGGTGGGAACAAAAATAAAAAATACATTGCCCTGCAATTGCTTGGAGTAATACGCTATGTATCTCATCTTATCTAGCATTATCCTTCTCTTTACTGCTCTCAGTGGCTTTGCATGAGCAGTGTCAGTGCTAGTTGTAATGGAGATGATCACCAAGCACTGAGTCATGCAACATTATTTTTGAAACAGTCAATTGTATGCAGGTTTTCATTTCCGCCAAACCCATCAAAGCCCTACACAAAAGTATGCTTATTAGAGGAATAAGCTGGTGTAGTGCTGGATTTGTATGAAGATTGTGTACTCTGGGCCCTTAATTGTACACACATCTCTTTTAGTCTTTTAGTAGATGAAGGAGAAACTCAGAGATAGGTTAGTATGTTTTGTAATGTGCTTTTTGCATAACTAAATAGGTGGTTATTAAATAATCCTGTCTCACTTTTTTCCTAGATTATCCCTCAGTTCCTAAAAAATCCCCTTGGGGGTCAAGATGGAAAAGGAAGCCTGAGTTCAACAAAACCCAAAGTAGACACTAGTGGAGCCCCACATCAAGTCAACAACACAGAGCAGGCTGCCTCTCTATCTCATTTTTCACCAGGACTCCAAATCTCATTAAAGCGTAATCAATGCTTAATTTTACCTCCCTTTCTCCCTTTCCTTATCCCCCTATTGCACATCTTGGGTTTCATTTAGCTGTGCAGCAGTGATCAGTAAATAATGAGGATTTTGAAGTTGCTAACAGCGCTGGATGAAGCAATGCTTTGCTACATTTATCAGCACAATTAAAAATAATGTAATGATTTATTGATCTCCATTATCATGTCTGCTCAGTTGCTGCCCCCACATGGAAATCAGAGAGCAAGGTCAGAATCAAGCTAACTGGGAGTAAGGAGGGATTAAGAAAGGTGAAAACTCACTTTTACAGGGTCTTGAACTCAGGCCTTCTGGAAGACATAAAACCTCCCTGCTTGTCTAAAATCCTTTCACAGGGGGGCATGGCTCAGCAGGTAGGGCGGCTGTCTAGTAATCAGAGGATTGGTGGTTTGATTCCCAGTCCGCTGCAGAAAAAGTGTTGAAGTGTCCTTGAGTGAAGCACTAAACCCCGTAACTGCTCCGGCTACTCACTGCTCCTATACAATAGGATGAGTTAAATGGAGAAAACACATTTAGTTGTATGTATGTACAATGACAAGATAAAAGTTTTTCACCACTAATTAGCTATACATTAATGTATCTGCTGTGATACATCTTTCATGATCATACCATATATCATGTCTTATGATATGATATTATATACTCGAATGGCATCCAGCGCTTTACCTGTGCCCCCATCCATAGGGTTAGTGGTTGTAAGGAAGGGTATCTGAGGTAAAATGATCTCAAATCATCATAGAGATTGACAAGACCATATTGAATCGTTCATGACTCCATATGGAATCAGTCGAGGCGACCACCATTGGTGCTGTACCCTCACAGAATACCAAGTGTAAAATCTGCTGTGGGGAATAATCTAAAAGAAGAAGATATATGTATTATAATCAAACAATAACATATATATATATATATATACACACACACACACAATATATATATCCATCCATCCATCATCCACTGCTTATCCAAAGTCAGGCCATGGAGTCATGCTGGAGACTATCCCAGTGCTCATTGGGCGAAAGGCTAGGAAACACCTGTTGCTATTCAATTGTAGGGTTCTAAACAGGATTACAAATTGAATCATTTACACATGGGCTATGCTATAGGTCTACATAAAGCTATCCACTTACACCCAGGGAAGAGAAAAAATGGCTTGCACGCACGCACGCACACGCACGCACGCGGTTCTACCTTTAGCTTGGGGAGTCAATCAATATATTTTTTATATTATTAACCAGATTGTTCAGATCAGCTATTCAATACCATACTGCATTCTTTCATAACATTCATACTCCTGTTCCTACCAATACAATAACCAACTTGTGCAGTAATGTATGCAAAAGGATCTGTGTAATTTTATTTAAACCATCTGTGCAATATCTTTTATTACCATCCAAGAAGACATACGTAATGCCTCAAAGTAACTATTCTTATCATAACTTTATTTATACCCCTCTTCTGTTCCATTACAACTCAAATATTGCTCATACTTGGATCTGCACTCTTTCATATACTTTCCTTATACTTTTTATATACTTAATTTCTTTTAATCCTCATTAATTTAGCTTTGGAGAACTGATATAATGTATTCCCCACTTATCTTGCTGTGTATACATGTACATGCTATGTGCAATGAACTACACCAAGCTAAATCCCTTTCATATAACTGTATTTGGCCAGTGGCGGCTGCCCAATAGAGTACATAATTACTCACTTTAAGTTTGTGTGTGTTTAAAAGGAAAATAATGAGTAATTATTTGAATATAAATCATCACTGCAGTGGCACAGCCTATTGCTGACACAAAATATGTACAGAGAAACATAAATTTACTCAACCAGCAACTATAATCTGATGTCTTAAGGGCGAGGAATTTATCCCCCAAAGTAGTCAGCCGATGGGGGAGTACGGACATCCAATGTTATTGGAAAGGATGAATGCGGTTACTCAAGACACGAGATTTCAGCTACCCCCAAATGCAATCAGAATCAGAATCAGAATTGGATTTAGTGCCAAGCAGTCCAAGAACGCACAAGGAAATATATTGGTATATTGGTGCAAGAGAGACAAATTAACGATGAAGACCAAAGAACTGAATGGAGCTGCCTGTGCCCATGAGCAAGGCAATAGGAAAAAGAACAGGAGTTTGTCCCCAAGCATTATCAATGGGAGTATTGGCCTCTCTTATCACTTGAATTAGTGTACAAAAGCTATGAAATACCCAGAGGGTACCCTTCACTGCTATGAAATACCCAGAGGGTATTTCATAGCAGTGAAGGACAACTTGTGGAGTGTAAGAATGCTGAGTAGAAGGAAGGGTCGAGATTTCCATATTACTAAAAATGTAATAACTTCTTGGCGGAAATAGTTGGAGCAAATTTGAATCCCACTGCATAAATATGCATCAGCAGACAGAAAGAAGCAAATGCAACAAAATCGTGTTAGTTATGAATCACTTAAAAACTAAATGTAGCATGGAACATATGGGCACTCTCTTGTTTCTTGCTTAAGGCAAGGTTAACATTTGAAAAGTGAAGGCATTTCACTATCCATCCGTCCATCCGTTGTTGACGACTTATTCAAAGTCGGGTCGGGATTCATTTTGGAGCTATCTCAATGCTCACTGGGCAAAAGGCGGGGAAACACCCTGGACAGGGTAACAGTTTTCTGTTAGGGGTCACCACAGCAGATCACCATCTCCATCTCTTCCTGTCCTCTATATCTTCCTCTGTCACACCAGCCACCAGTATGTCCTCCCTCACCACATCATAAACCTCTTCTTCTCTGCTTGCCTGGCAGCTCCATATTCAGCATCTCTCTCCTAGTATACCAGCATCTCTCCTCCACACATGTCCGAAGCATCTCAGTCTGGCCTCTCTTGCTTTGTCTCCAAACCCTCCAACCTGAGCTGCTCCTCTTAATAGTCTCGTTCCTTATCCTGTCCTTCTTCGTCACTCCCTATTTCACCATGATCAATAAATAAATATCTTGACTTTTATGTTGTGGTGTAATAGCAAAACCACATGACCAACACTCAGAAGTATCTCCTTTGTTAATATTTCAGGACACTCCCCACTGCAGGAAGAAATTCGTTTTGTGGAAAAGTGGGCCAGTGCTTGACTTTGCAGATGAGACCCTCTAGTAGGCCCATTTGCAGAACACTGTTTGACCTTTAAGGGAAATGTTTTAGGTTGGGGGGGGGGTTAGGAGGGGCTGAAGTCAGCTACCCTATAGTTTTGCACACTGAGAATGGGGGCTGAGACCCTGTGCCTTCATTGTTGGCTGAAGAAATGCCAGCTGCTGAGCTGTAAAGGCTGTTTATTGTGAGCTGTAGAAGAAAAACAAGAGGAATGCACTTTGATTTTCCGAGCAGATGACCGAACTCAGCTAATTAAGATGATGAAGATGTTTCTCTGAATCACTGTTGAAAATTAGAGTGCAGGGGTTGTGTAGATTCTAAGGGAATGGCTGGCTCTTATAGTAACCGCCAACACACAAAGTGCTAGAATATACCAGCATGCACTGCATGGACTGAGGTAGCTCAGTGATAGAGCCCACACCTCAGGAACTGATGATTCAGATGTTGTGGGTTTTAAACCATCGCAGGGCATCAGGAAAGCCATGAAACCCCCATGCTCCATCTAAGCCTGTGTTCACCCCCACAAAGTGGGGACTAATTATAACATGTAAAAGTGGACCTCAGTATAGATGGCATGGCTGAATAAGTTTAGCGTTTAGCAGAGATTGGCAGCAGGACAGTGGTAGAACTTTCTGAAGTCCACAACCATCTCCACTGTCTTTAGAGCATTGAGCTCCAAGTTGATTTGACTGCACCAGGACACCAGATAGTTAGTTCCCCATCTGAGCCCAATCAGCAGAATTCAGGAGGTTAACTGACGGTTGACATGGACTGCAGTAGCATCTGGCTTTAATCCCCCACACTCCGTCTAAGCTTGTATCCACCCTCACAATTTGGGGACTGTAGGGAACTAATGGTGACACATAAAAATAGATCGCTCATTTAGCAGGGAACAGCATACAGTTAAAGTTCCATCTGAAGACAATGACTAATTTCAGATAAACTTCAACTCTTATTTGTTAATGTGAGCATCCCACTTCCATGAAAAACACTCAAAACCTGGAAGAATGGTGGTGCGGCTCCAGGTAGCCTTCACGTCTGAACAATCTCCTCATAAGCACTTCACTGGACTCTTCATCAAGTCAAACAATCTAGTGTTGTGTTCATTTATATTGTGTCCTCTTTCCTCTTAACAAATGGGCCTGACGCTTTAACAAATTAATTCAGTTTGCAGATGAGGTTGAGTTGGTTTGTAATGAATCACGCTGCCACCCACAAAGCAAGCTAGCACAAATAAACACACACACACACATATACATACAAGTGTGCACATACACACTCACACAAATGGATGCCTTTAAACAGAGCAATGACATGTCCCGGAGAGAGGGCCGGGATAACTGTAGTGGCTCTGATTCAATGGATGACTCACACCTCATGAAAAACATGGACACATATATTAATTTGTTTCCTGACAGGCGAATGGATGAGGTTACTTTCCCCTTGAATAAAACAGCAGGTGAACATTTTCAGCAGAAGCGTAAAGCACTGTTGATGTGAGTAAAAGCAGGGCCTGGGGTGAGAGCAAAGCTACGCTGAGCCTACTGATAAATACAAATATAAATAAAGCCGAATTAGACAATTTCACACTGTCTCCTGGGGGTGATTTAGGCACAGTCAGATATGTGTTTGTGTGCATTTACGTGTCAGTGCCTCTCCGCATGATAGCATGTGTGTAGGCCAGCACACGCCTTCTGAATTTGTATTTATCAACGTCAGCAACAGGGTATTTCTGATCTCTCAGGTGTGAGCCGACTTACTTGGAGCCTTTACACAGCGTTTCGCAGCCCTCTGAGTAAAGGAGCGGTGACAAAGATTGTCAGGCCGCCACTTGTCAGCATTTGGGGCCAGCATCCCTAACTGGAAGAAGCGTGAAGACATAGCTCATCCCAGAATGGCAGATATTTGAAAAACCAGTGACCCATGGGCACCATGGGTTGCAGTGGGGGGGTGCTTCTCAGCAACTGGAAAGTGAAGGATTCCTGATCCATTACAGTGACAAGCAGCAGAACATAATCTCCACCAGAAGGTTCCCTGCAAACAAAGCAGACAGACTGTTATCCATACATAAAAACACAAACGTGGAAAGACAGTGACACAAGCAAACACGACATTTCATAAATTATTCCATCTTTGTTGCAGTGGAGACGGGCATGTGCAGGGATACATGCCGTAATGGAAACAGACAATCTAAATGAAATCAAACATGACACATGTAGCTTAAGTCAGAACTGTACAGAGAATATGTATCGACACGGTTCACCTCTGCAGCAAGCCTTTGGTTAACATGGTGAAGATGTTCATGTATGATTCATTATCTGACACAGACCTGAATTTAGATGGGCTCATCTTTTTGTAGGTTTTTGTTTCCTCTTCCTGCAAGTGGATCCGCATCCACCACCTACTCTGCTTCTCCTCAAGTTGTCACTTCATCTTCCTGTTCCTTAAAAGCAAACCATTGTTCTCGCAAGTCACCAAAGGCCCCGACGCAACCATGATCTCAAGGCTGTGGGGAGGAAGAAGGAGAGCGAGTGCTTGATGACAGCTTTTATCCCCAAAACCACTTGTAGGTGCTGTCTCTGTTAGACATAGCTGCAGACATCAATGCATCATTCCACAATGTGTGGTACGAAACATCAAAAATTCAAACAGAAGAAGAAAAAAAAAACTGGCTCCGCATGAGTGATGTTGTCCCAGCTCATACTTGCTTTGATCGGTTGCGGAACATCTCCATAGCTCCCGTCTCTGGCAAAATCCTCAGCAGAGTGCATAAGGAGAGAGAGAAGAAACAGACACAGAATGGGGGTAAAATGCAAATTCAAAAATTTATTTTGAAGAAGAGGAAGAGGTTTTATTAAACTGTCATTATACAGACCTACATTGGTTCTCTTCATTTAATCCATCCTATTGAATAAGAGCAGTGAGCAGCTGCAGCACCCAGGGAACAACTCCACTTATGTTTTCTACTGCTTTGCTCATGGGCACAGGCAGGGGGATTAACCCTAACATGCATGTCTATTTTGATGATGGGAGGGAAGACACGCAAACCCAGAAAGAACATGCAAACTCAACACAGAAAGTACCCGGGACAGCATTGGAACCCAGGACCTTCTTGCTGCGAGGCAACAGTGCTAACTGCTGCAACCACCTTGCCACCAAGTTTAAGAAACAGAGCAAATATACAAAATGTCACAGACGGATCCATCTGGTGACTCTGCTTGCATGTCATCCTCTTGAATGCACAAGCCGTAGCCGATCATTGTGTTTCTGGTCATCTGGGATCGGTCTGGACTCTGTCCTATATTCAGCTACGTGATCAGTTTGCACATGGTGCCCTCACACCTATAACAAGCAAGCCGAGGACGAATGTAAATTTCCACGTACTGCAATTGAGATGAAACGTGTATCTATGGCCCTCTGATTATGATCTGCTCAACTTTTTACTATGTTAAGGAATCCGGTGAAAACTGTTTATAGCTGCTGATAAGGTTAACTTTGTCATATTTCACAAAGCTTCAGGTCGAATTTGTCCCCGAATTCAACAGTGCAAAAGAACATGAATATAAATGAGGGCCCTGTGTGCTATGCCCTGCCCCTCCCCATGTCCCGGTGTAACCACACGTCCTCAGCTGCCATCTGCCTGACTCAGGGTGCTGCAGTAATACCACAAACACACACCCTTCCTTAATGCTATCAGGGTGCTTGACACCAGACCAATGAAGATACCGACACGAGAGCAGCATAGCTGGCTCAATCAGCTTTAACACAACTGAGGCTTTAATACAAACACTGTCTTTCCTGGATCCTACCATCATCGCTTGGCTGGAAATCATCATCCACCACCCCTCAAAGCCTGCGTTCATCCTCCAGTGCATCCCAGAACCACATGTCTCATTTATAATCATCCCTATATCTCCAGTCTATTTATCCATCTTTTTTCAACTGCTCTCCACCCTTGCCACCTTTGACGCAAATAACTCCTGTCTAATTTACACACATACAGGAGAGCGTAGAAAAACACCACTCTGGGCCTTAAGTCTTAACCAAGTACTTGACTTTGTGGATGGACATGAACGGATCTTCTTATTAGTGGGTTAGACCGGAGCTGTTTTCCCTGCATGGCTAGCTTCACAATATTGATTTGTGGGATAAAACACAGCATGGTACAGCCCAGTGTGGGACCATCAAGTCAATTGAACACATCACGCTCTCACTCATTGGCTGTTTATGAGTGTTTTGGTGCCATATTGCATTAGGCCCCTACTGGATGGGGCCAATTACCAATAACTGACTGTTTGGCAGACTTCAGGCTTGATGGCTAGGGCTGAAAATGCTTCAGATTTTATAAGGAAAGGAAAACAGAATTCAACTGGTGTCATGCAAGCAACCTAAAAAAACAAAGACAGAAAAATAGAGCAGATGTAGCAGATGTAGACTGGCTCCTTATGATGACAGTGAGACCAGCTATATTGTATGGTCTGGAGTAAGTAGCACTGACGAAAAGACAGGATGTGGAGCTGGAGGTGGCAGAGTTGAAGGTGCCCAAATTTTCACCGGGAGTGATGAAGAAAGATAAGATTAGGAATGAGAATATTAGAGAGACAACTCGGGTTGGATGGTTTGGAGACAAAGCAAGAGAACCAAGATTGAAATTTGGAGGAGATATTTGGTATACTGGGGGAAGGATGCTGAATATGGAGCTGCCAGGCAAAAGGAGAGGTGGAAGACCAAAGAGGAGGTTTATGATGTGGTGAGAAAAGACATGCAGGTGGCTAATGTGACAGAGGAAGATGCAGAGGACAGGAAGAGATGGTGATGGATGATCCAGTGTGGTGACCCCTAACAGGAACAGCCAAAAGTAGTAGTAGTAGTAATAGTAGTTGTAGTAGCAGTAGTATGATGATGAGAAGTAGTAGTACTATTAGTAGTAGTAGCAGTGGTAGTATGATGAGTAGTAGTAGTAACAATAGCAGTAGTAGTAGCAGCAGCAACAGCAATAATAGGAGTAAGAGTAGAAATAATAGTAGTGGTAGCAGTAGCAGCAACGGTAGTAGTAGTAGAAGTAGTATTACTAGTAGTGTGTGTATTACACATGGGTGTGTTTGGATGTTTTCTGTGCAATGAAAATGTGGATTCACAAAAGGTAAATAAGAAAACAGTTTTAATGGAATCGGTTCCCTCTGCATGTCTGTGCGGTGGGTGGATCTTAACTCCTCACCTTCTCTCACCCCACAATGTGTATCTTGTCAACCAGATCTTCATCCATCTGTGATAGTTCGTAGTTTCAGATGCACAGTTTTGACCCTTCGTTCCTTGGAGCAGCCCGGTTCATCTAGGACAGGACAGGAGCAGGCTGAGCTTGGCAGATATTCAAATAAAAGCCTTCCTTCCCTCAGTTTCCCATCGTAGCCTTGACCTTCTAACCCTCATTATAATGGACCCCAGGTTCCCCACTACAACTACTGTGTGTAATTGAACCCTGGTTCAGCTCATTTGTGCCTCAGTGGTGAAAACGCCACATAAATCACTTTTGCCCACCTCACTTTGTGTCTGAAAATCTGAACCCTCCGGCTCGGAGCCACAGCCCGCTCCTTAGACCAGGGGAAATGATTGAGAAGGTGAGGGAGAAAAACACAAAAACAACCAAGAATATTGGGAAATAATTAATGGGATGCTTGTTTAATGCTTGTAGAATTGTGTTATCAGATTATTTACTGTTCAAATTCATTATCCTCTGTTTAATCAGCCTGCAGCCTTCGGCGGGCAGAGCTGGGCGGATCGGTCCCCCTGACTGTTTTATTAAGGTCCACTCATCACTGAATATATCTGTGTTAGGGGCTGTAATGATTCTCTGCTTCCCGGTGTTAAGCTAACAAACCAAAAGCTCTGCTGTACTCTGTGTGCCAAGTCACGTTTTGTGGCTTTTCTCCATATCGAATGACTAAATAATTTTACTTTGCTGCTGCAGTATTTTTTCACAGAAGAGTAAGTTTGTGTATTCATTCTGTAGATAATGCAAACAACCCTCTGAAGGCGGTACATACCGTGACAATTTTTACGTGTCACTATTAGTCCCCATATTAAGGGGGTGGACATGGATTTAGATGGGGCATGGGAGATTAAAGCCCTTCCTGACCCCCTGTGGTGGGTTTGAACACACAACATCTAAATAATCAGTTCCTGAAATCTGTGCTCTACCACTGAGCTACTGCTGCCTGGATGGAACATGAGGGATTAAGCCCAGATGCCCTTCCTGATGCCCCATGATGGGCTCAAACCCACAACATCTGGCTCATCAGTTCCTGCGCTCTACTGCTGAACTACAGGGACTTACCTTGCCTATTGGAATCACCAGCCACCTCTTGCTGAGTTGTCTTTTGCAACAGAACAGATAACGCAGGCATGAAGTTTACCCGACTCAGCAGGAAGCAGACACCTGACACAAACGATCGTTTCCTGTTAGCAATAACCTATAATGATGACAGTGATATTTTCATACCCGAGCAATCTGAAAGGATTGCGTGTTATTGCAATATCCAAAGCCTCTTTATGAAATATGGCTTGTAAACTGGAAGCTGCTCTGGTCCAGGGGCTCTTTAGGATACAGCCTTGAGAAAATCAAGAAATGCAGCCTGACAGGAAACAGTACAATTGTATTTCACAACATACTGTAAGGCTTCATTTTTCTCCCCAGAACTACTCAAGCCAAAATTACATTTTAGCAGTGTAGCCCCCAAGAACATTGCAATGAAGTTCTGCACTTATTTGGCACTCACCTGAGGGGATCGACGGTGATGAATCTTTATTGTTCTGCGCAGGCAATCAGCAGTGAATTGCGTAAGGACTGTGAGCAGTTAAAAATCTACCGCATAATATTCCACTATGTCATGGGAAAGGGGAAAGAAAGGGCCGTGCAACTTGAATGATTGTCACAATGGGGTGCTGGGGTGGTTCAGCAGACTAATTTGCTAGTGTCCAAAGTTTGAGGTTCATGGTACATACCCCAAGAACATCGCCGGCTAACTTCTCACCCAGCATTCCAGGGAGCACAACCAGCATCACTTCTGAACAGGTCACAGGGGTCACGGTGTGCACAGCTGGATTGGGGTAAAATAGTGCCTACTTGGCACATGTCACATTCCTCTGCAGAAACCTGCAAGTCAACAGAAGTGCATGGTCACATGTATCAAAGGCTCCACATGCAAATGGTAAAACTTTGGGAGGACAAAGACAGAATATTTTAAAAATGAGAGGAATAAATATATAATCAAATGGTCAATTTGACCATTTACCCACTATTGTTAGGCTGCATCTCACTCTCCTTTTCTATACAATAAGATGACCACTTTGGAGCCAGAGTAAGAGAGACGTGTGTTTTATATGTCACGATTATCCCAATGTTGTGGGGGTGGACACAGACCTAGATGGAGAATGGGGGATTAAGGCCAGATTCCCTTCCTGACACCCCATGATGGGATCAAACTGCAACACCGGGCCCCTTCTGTAATGGAGGAAAAATACTGAAAAAAACACATAATGGGTGAAGACCAACCATAACGGCTGTAGATTCATTGATAACATTTTTTTTCAAAATACCCCATCTTCAACATTTCCTCACTTTCAACACTATACAGGACATTATCAGTTGTCCAGGACAGTATACAGTTTTCACACAACTTCCTCAGTGAGCTGAATCAGGCTCAGAAAGGGAAACGAACCACTCCTGGCCCCAGTTCAAAACCTTTCCCTGATGGATAAAACCATCTCAGGCAAACATGTTTGATCTGAGACGGAGAACCCCTCTTGCATTCAGATGTGAGGAAGGGCTTCATCCGACCACGTTGACAGCCTGATTATGGCTAACATGCAGATCAGTCTGATCACACACAGGCATGAAGTGGAGCAAAGGAGCAAAAAGTTATGGTGCGGTGTAATAATAGTCACTTTATAAGACATTATACAAGTTATGAGCTTCCCAAGAGTGTTGCGGAGAAGCAAACGCTTGATCTAACACACAATTAGGATTTTAATGTAGCGTCATAAGATTTTGCAGAGGTTGTGAACTACTCGTTTGACTCTTCAAGGAAATGGGCAGGTCTAAAGATCATTCTTTACAGCCCTCCCTCATTCCCCCCCTACATCTCATCCTGTGTTTAATGTAGGTTTGGTATCACTGATGAAGATGCCATGTTTGAGGTTTCTGGTGGCATTGCTACACTTTATTAACCACTGCGTTGCCTTTATGCATGCTCAATAATCCAGGTAAAGAGATCAGAAGAAAGGTTGAATAAGTTCATCTGACCACAGCGTTTATTGATCATATGGGTGATATCTTTTGACAGCTGACTGCAGGTATTCCCACCCTCATAAACAATACAGTGGCATAATGACCAAAACCAAAGATGGTTTAATATGTAAACTGGCCATTGACTGGACTTTAAATGGTAAAATGTGCTATTCATAGAGGATTGGGGAGTAGTTGCAATCACAGCATTGTAAAATAGCGATAGATCTAATCTTAGTCTGCTCAGTTCAGGGATGGTGGTTCCCTTTTTAAATAGATGGCCTCTTTGCCCCTCTGTCTAAACCATTCCTCCCTATCAAAGATGTGTATATCCTCATCTTTAAAAGAATGGACACTGGCCTGTAGGTGGGTGTTGACTACGTCCTGGCTTGATGTGTCAGGTCTTCTGTGTTGTGCCATCCTCTTGGCCAGCACCTGTGCTGGCAAGCGCCAGCACTGTGTTCTGATCACTTATCTGACCAATATGAATCAAGGGAAGGTGAATATTTGATGAGAAAAGAATCCATGGAAAAAAATTCTCAGGAACAAAAATGGGAGAAAAATTCAAGATGAACATCAGAGGAAGAAAATCTCCTCAAGGAGTGACAGATTGATCAAATAGCCAAGGTGGGAAGTGAGGTAGCACACTTAGTAATGAAAAACTCAATTAAAGTAGTTGAGAATTACACTTACTAATAAAGAAATTTTAAAAAAGCAGTGGTAAAAGCTAGGACTACACTACATGTGTATAAAACATCTGGTCCAAACTCACCATGGGGTCACACCGTCACATATAGCATCACCAACCTAGTGCCGAGAGAGCGAGAGAGAGAGAGAGAGAGAGAGAGAGAGAGAGAAGATGATTGATTTCTTATAGACACATCAGGTAGACCAAGTCACATCCTTTACAAGTAGAGAGAGGCAGCACATAGTTTGGATGATGCGTAGCTGAAGCTATCATAAATGGCAAGGAATCAGTCATGAACTGAGAGTCATGAGTGTACTCAGTAGAGTTCCCCTATTCCCCCATCCTCTGTGAATAATACATGTTACCATTGAACGTCCAGCCAATGGCTAACTTGTATCTAAACCGTCATTGGTTTTGGTCATCATGCAATTGTATTGTTTACAAGCGTGGGGATACCTGCTGTCAGCCTAAACTGAAGACGTCACCTGTATGAGTGACGCAACATTTCTCTCAATAAAACATGTCCAGATGCGCCCTTTTGTAATCAAACATTAAAGCGAGTCATAAATGTGCATGGTTAACTTAAATCAGGCAGTGACAGAGATCAGTGTTGGTTGAGTGATCTATAGAGCGAATAAAGAGAGGGAGTGGTGGTGATGGTGAAAACCATCAACATCCACAGACATTATGCACAGACACTATAAGTGGCTTTTGCTCTAACCTGGGAAAAGAGTACCCCCCCCCGCCCAATCTGTCAATCAGGTCCTGCATCCGCGATCACTTGACTTCCCATTGGCCAAGAAATTCACATAGCTGCAAATGGTAGAGGAAATGCAGATTTTTAAAGGAGCAGCTCAGCTAAAGAGGGAAAATGGGCAACAATAGCCTGTACTTTTGCACATCCTTGGCAAGAACAAACATTTTTCGAAAGTTCTTAATCACCACGGCTGTGAAAAAAAATTAGGCAAACAAATTCAGCACCTTGTGAGATCAGCTACAGAAACAAACACGCACGCGCGCGCACACGCACGCATGCACACACACACACGTGATCAAATGCACAATGCCCCTCCTGGTAACTACCTGGCAGAGGTAACAATAGACAGAACAGACAAGAGTCTCCAGAGAGGCCTGGGATGGATGATGATATATAGCACGTACAGACTGTAAGATCAATTGCAATTATTTGGCATTGTTAACCAGCGTAAATAGCTCCTGGTCTGGGGTATATCTAAACTGCCTAATCCAGTACGTTGAACCTAACAGAGGACAGACGGTTTAACAGCTGTAGGTCATCTCAACCACAGGGTTTCTATAGAGGTTATAATGGGAGTAGAGAGCATAAAATCTCTATCTGCCTTTGATCGATACATGTCAAGAAAGATAAATGTGAGTTTTCATCTTGGCCTACTTTGCTAACATGACCCTATGAATTCATTGAAGAACAGTAGTGTAGGGCAGATTTTTTTTTAAAGTCAGTGCTTGCCTGATTTGAGATGCGAGGTTTGGTATGTCAAAAGCATCTAGGCAGATATTGTCAGCAATATACCACCACCGGATTTGGAATCTGGGTCAAGGTCATATATGAAGATGCCATGGTTCCTCAATCAATCTACAAACTGTCAGTGTTTTCAGGCAAATATCCAAGAATACTCCAGCATACAGACAAAGCAGAGAATTAATATTAAAACAGAACATAAGCAGTGCAATAATATCAATGAGATGCTACCATCCACTTTCTGCAAGGACTGGAGATCAGACCACCAATCTTCTGATTACTATACAACTGCCCTACCTCTTGAGCTATGCCACCACTGTGGCTTTCCCTCTGAAGCAAGCACCATGTTTTATCCCACCACAAAAGGAGTCTGAAATAAAGAAATAGCTTTTCCTGTTTTGAAGTGCTAATGTAGGGCTGTTATAATGTCGAAGCAAGTGGTGCAAATTGGCTGTCACACTCGGACTTTTAAAAAGACAGGACTGTCTGTAACAAGTATGTAATAGGCTTATCAGATCACTGGTGAAAGATCCTGGGTCTTGAGCCTAAGTCCTGAATGCAATTATACCTAGCATCCATTCACACCACAGCACATACGAGACAACAGATAGGTGGATAGTAAGTGTATTGTCGCATGTTTCTAGCAATCCTTAGCTGATAATGGGGAGCTTAGACTCTTTATTTCCATATCCAAACATGGAATAGAAGGGCAAAAACATGGCTGAAGCTCCAATTTAATAGAATTCTGCCCTTGACAGAGCTTCAGCCTTGCTCAGCCACATGCAACATGCAGACCTGTCAAGAGCCATCTCATCTCATCTCTTCTCTGCCTATCAAAGCCACTTACTTTCATCTGCCACCTGGAATCAAGCCAACATTATCTGCCTCTGCCTCTCTTGCATACATGTCCTAACAGCTCAAGAAAGAAAAAGAGGCTGCCCATCTTTCCAAGGTTCATTGCAGTGGGGACCAAAATAAGTCCCATGGAGAGCAACGTTATCTTTCCAATTACTCACAACACCAGGGGATATCCCTAATAAACACATCTTCAACTAGAGAGAAGAATGGCAAAACAAGCTGCTACAGTGAGAGGTCCATTTTTACAAGTCACAATTAGTCCCCATGTTGTGGATATGAACTTAGGTGGAGCAAAGGGGATTAGGACAGGATATTCTTCCTAATTCCCGATGGTGGGTTAAGACTCACAACATCTGGCTTGTCAGTTTCCAACGCGCGCACTCTACCACTGAGCTGCCATCACCCCAGTTTGGGGTTGGAAAGAAAATCCACACGCACATGATCCTCCATTGCATATGATTACTTTCGAGTGCTCCCATTAGGGCTCACTACAGTGAATCATCCATCTCCATCTTTTCCTGCCCTCTGCATCTTCCTCTATCACACTAACATGTCCTCCATCACCACATCATAAACCTCCTCTTTGGTCAACCTCTTTTCCTCTTGCCTGGCAGCTCCATATTCAGCATACTTTTCCCAGTATACCAGCATCTCTCCTCCACACATGTCCATCAATCAAGTGTCAACCACTTATCAAAAATTGGGTTGTAGAGAAACTGGAGCCTATATCAGTGCTCATTGGGTGAGAGGAGAGGAAATACTCTAGACAGGTCGCCACTTCATTACCAGGCAAAGCAGTTAGGGAAAAAGAGTCTTACTCAAGGACACTTCGACATGCTTCCCTGCAGGTGCCAGGATCAAACCTGCAACCTTCCGATTGCCAAATGACTGCTCTACTCACTAAGCTCTACCGCCCCCTGTATATGTCCAAACCATCTCAATCTTGCCTTTTTTGCTTGGTCTCCAAACCCTCCAATCTGAGCTATCCATCTGATACACTCATTCCTACTTGTTCTTCCCATCCTCTGCAAATAGTCCACATTACTATTGAAACTCTAATCAATATCTAATTTACATATGAAACCATCCTTGGGTTTGGTCATTATGTAACTGTACTGTTCATTAGAGTGGGAATGCCTGAAGTGAGATGAGGCTGAAGATGTCATCTGTATAAGTGATGAAACGTTCCTTCCAATAAACACCATTTCACTCCATTAGTATGGGAATAAGCTGAGCAGGCCTTAAGAAAAGGCAAAAAGAATGGAGTAATTGAAATTGCCATGTTTTGATGCAACACTTATTTAAAAGGGAAAGAGCAGAATTCTAGCAAAAATGTGAAGTTTATCTCTTTATAAGAAAACACTCACTACACATTAAGGGTAAGGCCCTTTAGAATAGAATAGCTTTATTTGCCACACAACCAAGGTCAGTGGAATGTGTTCTCTGCATTTATTTTATCCTATTGTATAAGAGCATAAGCACAGCCGCTACACAATGGTTGGGGAGCAGTTCGGGATTAAGTGGCTTGCTCAAGGACACATCGACATGCTTTCTGCAGGGATCAGGAATCAAACCACCAATCTCCAATTACTAGACCACCCTATCTCTAAGCTATGCAACCCATATAAGGACATAAGAAAGCCAAGCAATTCTATGAGATAATTATACTGGTCCTGTGATGGTAGAATACATCAGTTTGCGACGACTGTTGTCCACAAGGTTCACCCATCTGGCCCAAGAGGATAAGAATGAAACTGACAAGGAATAAGACAGGGTACCGCACAAGAGAGAAATATACTAAATAAAACATAATCAAGGTGAAAGGATAAAGAAGAAATGGGGGGGGGGTAAGGGAGGGAAATTATGATGGAGAGTGAGAGAAAGAACAGTGGTGAATAGTCAGAGGGTGACGGTGTGTGTGAGTGTATGTGTGGGAGTTCATATAGATGTGGCGGCATTGAGCGCAGCCACCCAGCTACCGATGCAAATTTAGCTTGCAGGCTCCAAACACAACACCCCTCACTGTGCTGCGTGACTGTTTTCCCTCCCCCATGAAAAAAAAACAAAGGCAGAGCATAACAGCTCCTCCACAGGGCAAGGGGGGATGAAACGGGACCAGCAGGCAGCATGGCAGCCAGTCCCGGGAGATGCCCCAGGAACTGTTTCAGATCTACCTTTGCCTCAATCCCTCTACTTCCCCATCAGTTCCTTATAGTTACCTCATAAACACACCTCCTGATTCTTTGTCTATCTTTCTCTTCTCACAATCACTCTTATATTTTATTCAATAGACACTTGCTGCACCCAATCGAACATGGCACTGTCATCTGCCCCTACGCATTCCAATAGCAGCCTGATCTGTGTTCACTGAAGGGTGGTGAGGCCTGGCAGGGGGAAGATGGATGTCCTGGACACCACCCCTACATTCTCCCATTGCTGCTGCTAGCAGAGACAGAACGATCCAAGAAATCATAACAGACTTCCCCCCATGTTGTACCCATGATTACATTTGAACAAGACTAATTCTGAGGGACGTAGACCAACAGACCCACTGATAGATTGTATGTGTGCACATAGTCTAAGACTGAGGTGGGGCGGTTAGCTATAGTTGCTTCAGCCAATCCACTTATTGTGGCGGTCATTAACAATTGGACTGGAGAAGAGCAGCTTTTCCAAATATTTGGACCCTTTTGTCAAACTTTTAAGTTTACTGCAGTTAATACTACTTCTACAACTCACATTAATTATGTGATGCCGACATCCATCGTCAACTGCTTATCTGAGGTCGGGTCATGGGGGAACTGCTCCTATCTCAGTTCTCATTGGGCGAGAGGCGGGGATACATCCCTGAAGGGTTGCCAGTCCTTCACAGTGCAGAGCAATGAGGGGAACAGTTTTTTGCTTAAGGACACTTTGACAAGCTCCTCTGTAGATGCAGGGCTCGAACCTGCAACCTTCTGGTCACCAGACGACCACTCTACCCACTGAGCCATACCGCCCCTATAATATGAGAAGTCCATTTACCATTTAATTTACAAACTGACACTGTTATTTTTACCAACACAAACAGGCATACAGTGAGCTCTGCACCATCCTGGCACACACTCTCAGAGTCAAGGCAGGAGTCAGAGACTCCTGCCTTGATAAGTAAATGCCAAGCCTAAGTGCCGGAGAAACACTGTAAGAAAAACAGGGACTCTTATTATTCCAAAGCAGAGGAAAAAGGCCAAATTCTTGAGACACATGAGCAGAAATAAAGAAAAAACGGTTAGAAGATTAACGTACTTAGGCCATTGTTGTCTTCTCAATGCATAACCTTTGTGCACAGGGAATGATGAAACCAGGTATCAGTGCCACTGTTGGATTTCTGTCAATATTTCTGTGGATAACACGACACATAAGCCAGGGATTTTCAACCTCTTATAACTTAAGGCCCACTTCTGTTTGTAAAAAAATTCAGGGAACCAACTTTCTATATTAATGGGAAAATAATAACATGACAAAAGGAGAAAGAAATCAACTGAGCTATAAATATGTTACATCACTGTCAGCTACAATGACCAAAATAAATATTCTGATTACCTTCAGTGAGACAGTAGGGGATGCTTCTTCTAGGAACTAATTAGATCAAGTCGTGGTGGGATGGGTGAGAGGCTAACATGCAGAGTAGTATTCAAAGTTGCTTTCAGTTGTTTCCTTGCCTTTGATGTTTTTGATTCACAATGGAAAATCCTGACCCCATATAAATAGGTGGTGGTGGCAACAGTAATTTGATTGTGCATTTTGACAGAGAAGGACACTTACTGGCATCTAGTATCCAGAATGAACCATGGTCAACTTGTGCGAGCTGAAGCTTCAGGGTGCTGTCTGCTTATAGTTCCATCCATTCATTTTCCATCACAGTGGACCAAGCCATGTCTTCTGAAGCAGCATACATAGAGAAAGGACCCACATTTTTAATCACTGCCAATTAAAAAAAGACTTCATTATGGTTCAGTGGATGGTAGTTACAAATATTTGCCCATGCCTTCCTTCGGTGCATTCTACCACAATGGTGCATGTCTATCTTATGCCTACATAAAACCCTTTTTCAGGTGCTTCCAGCATGTAGAGAAAACAGTGAAGAGTTGTTCAGAGGACAAAGTCTCCTCTCTTCTAGCACGTTTTGACTGTACAGACTGGCAATATTTTTATAATGCTTCTGATGACATAAAGGAACTTGCTGATACTGTCTCGTCATATATTATATTCTTTGCGGACTATCATCCCAACTAAAATGATTTTTACCTACCCAAATAACAAACCTTGAGTAACTAAAGTGCTTAATTCAGTTATCAACAAAGAGGAAAATATTCTTTGTACTGGTGATCCACTGGAGAAAAAGCTTTCTCCAAAGAAGAGAGGAATGAAAAAAGGAAGGTCAAAATGAAGTATAGGAAAAAGACAGAAATACAATATAACAGCAGTGACCTTAGAGGAGCCTGGCAAGGGATCAAATCAATGGCCTCCATTAATCAATACACAAGTGAGACTAAGCAATCAATCAGCATGAATGGAGTGGAGGATTTTGACTTGCCAAACACTTTTAACATATTTTTCTATCACTTTAAAAAATCTGATTTTGCTGATGTTTCCATGCTGACAGGGTCTCTTGTACCTCAGAATATTATGATATCCCAGGAATGTGTTACAGTCCTATTTTAAGAGGATGACAATAAAGGCTGCTGGCCCCTATGCCATCCGTGGGTGAACTTTGCCCTACTGTGATGACCAGCTCAGTGAGGTATTCACTAAATGATTCCAGATGTGTGGTGAACTGGCCAGATACATGCAATCAGCAAAACATCCGTTTTGATATCTATTCCAAACTTAAAAACAATCCCAAGGCTCCAAATGAGTTCAGAATGATAACCTTGGCAGAGTAGAAGCAGAAGCATGATGACAGCCAAGGAAAACTGGAAGTAGCAATGAATGAGGCTTACCCTCTCAGCACTGAACAATTCAAGAGGAACTCTTCAGAAGAGACCCGTGGAGGCCACGAGGAGAACAATGCCATAGTACTAAAACAGCCTAGCTGAACCAAAATATTATGCCCAGTCACAGGTGAACCAAATACACTTGCATACCTTGTGCTGATTTTTTTTTATTAAAAAAAATGATATCCCCCTAATTGATGGCAAACTAGACCCTTTGCAGTTTGATTACTAAAGCTACAAAAGGAGTTTAGAATACAAAAAACTCTTCATCATCAATAGATATATCATCATTGTTGTTGTGATTTCCTTTTGGCTTTTAACAAGATACTAACTTGTACTTTGACTGTGCAACTTGACTTCCATTTTAAATTACCAGATAAACTTTTCAGGAGAAGGAGATCATCAAGTAATCGGAAGATTGTTGGTTTGATCCCCGTCTCCTTGAGCAATAAACGGAACCCGCAACTGCTCCCCGAGCACTGCAGTTGCCCGCTGCACCTATACAATGGGAACGGTTAAATGCAGACCCTTCTCAATGAGACAAATCTCATTGTAAGAATACAATGACCAAATAAAGTGGCTTTGCTTTCTTTATTGTGCAACCCTAAGAAAACAAACTGCTATTCCAAGTCCCTTGTTCCTTCTGCTATCAGGTTACTAAATGCTGACAGTATTAATTTCAAATGAATGCCACATTATATTACATTTGTGTAAAATTTGTGTTTTTATCTTTGTTTACCTTTTCACCTGGCTCCTCGCGCAAGCTTGCATTTATGAGTTGACCTGAGGGTGCCAGAGTGTGTCACGGCATGCTTCATCCCTTTAAGCTCACATGAATTTTGTTTGTTGCTTTTGTTAACTTTTTGCCTGGCTCCTCCTGTAAGCCTACATATATGGAGCAACCTGAGAGTGCCAGAGTGCATTTGCTACTTGTGTTGTGCTAATCTGTTTTCTCTTGTTGCTTGCCTTGGATTTTTTTTGCTTATGGCATCGACTGGGAAGGCTGTAGAACTGAATCGCCCAGGATAAAGTTGTCCGAGTCTGAGTCTTGAGTCCATCAGGATCTCTCTGAGGCCAAGTCAACACTAACCTGGAGAAATGTGAGATAGTAGAAACATTTTCCATACATACAACTGCACATTGTTTTCAAAAAGTTAACCATCCACACTGGGGTTCATTTTTACGTCACGATTGGTACCAAGGTTATGGGGGTGGACACGGAGTTAAATGGAGTGTGAAGGATTAAAGCCAGATGCCCTTTCTGATGCCCCACGAGTTTACCATCCACATTGATTTAGCAAATCAATCCACATATCTAAAAAAATCAATTTACATTGTAATGATTTATCATTGTTTTCAAAATGCTCCATTTTCCTTGCGATTTCAAAACAATACATTTTCAGTGGTCAAAAACAGAGGCTTAGTGTTGAAGGAAGGCCAAAATCCATCCATCATCAACCAACTTTCCGAAGTCGGGTAACGGATGTGCTGGAGCCTATCCTAGGGCTCATTGGGCAGAAGGAGGAGAAACAACCTGCATAGGTTGCCAGTCACACTCAGGCCAGGCATGAAGGATTAGGGCCGGATGCCCTAACTAACGCCCTGCGGTGGGTTCGATCCCCCAGCCTCTGGTCCGTTAGTTCCTGAAGCATGCAGTCTACAACCAAGCTACCCCCAGAAGGCCAAATTAGAGAGAAAAATGGATGCGCATTCAAATTTATCCATCTCAGTGTGGAAATAGCTAGAGGCCTAGTCAGTCAAAAAGCAGCAATTTTTCTTAAGTGTGAAGGGAGAGGACCGCCCCCTTCCTACATTACATGGATATCCAAATACATGACCCAAAATCTTAACAAGGTCAGATTAGAAAAGCTGTAGACTTACCAGTAAACCACCTCACCTCACCCCATTCCCATCAACATGACATTTTTATTTTACCCCCGTGTGGAAGACACCTATTATCCCAATTTATTCCTTTACTTTCTTTTCAGGCACACAATTGTACTCTCTCTCCCTCCTCTCGCTCTCTCTCACACATACACACACACACACACTCTACACAATGTCATGTAATGCCGTGTGCACTTCATGTAGGCAACCAACCAAATCAAATTTCTTGTATCTGCTGAATTAATTGGCTGAGGAGCGACAGCTTCTGAGTTCCCTGAGATATTCTTCTGAGTTCTAGCTCCTGACAAATATACCTTGATTTCCGAATCCATTTATTTTTTCATACCTTTTCAGTTTTCTATGACTAAAAGCTGTCTTGGAGTCTAGAAGACATTTGACATTAGGCAGGCCACAAGCTGAGGGATTGGCATTCCATCTCAAAGAGCAGTAATTCTCCCGGACTGAATGGAGGTCTGTTTCTTAACATTTGAGTACTGACCTGTAGAGTCCACTCCCTGTTTAGAGGGGAGAGGAATGGAAATGTCAGGCCCAGAAGGCAGTGAGCCAAGAAAACACCAGCCAAATGAGCAGGGCCGTACAAATTACAATGACAAATAGGAATACACACAACAAGTCAGAACCACAACGGCATATAGGAAATAGGGAATCATAACAGAAAACCATGACATGACAGCAAATGGGAAAACATAAAAAATAAAACACAATGAGCAATAAATAAATTTAAAAAAAACAACTGACAAAACATGACCAATAGGAAAAAATTACAACAAGCAAAACATATCAAATAGGTGTGTTTTGTGTATCCACACTCTACCCTTCCTCCTACCCCGTTGCCTCCGGACATGTCTTCCATCTCCCTCTCCTTCACCAGAGCAAATGTAAAACAAAATCTCATTCCCAGTGTACCGTTTTACCTTTGTGATTTCTGATTTGTCACCATGTTTTCAGATTTGTTTTGTTTTCTCTTTTATTAATTTTGATTTGAATTTTGTCTAATATTTTATTTGCCATTGTGTGTTCCTAGTTGGCCTTGTGTTTTAAGTTATTGTTTTCCTATTTGTTGTTAAGCTTTCCTATATACTGTCTTGTTTTTGGATTTGTTATTTTGCTTTACTATTTGTTGGTGATTTGCACTTCAGGGCCACCGGGGACTTAATTTCCGAAACAAATGAAAACAACACATGATTTAAAAAAAATCATGACAGTCCACTGCACATATGGGGACCACTCAGATATTGGTCTAAATTGAGGGACAAGTGATGGTCTCTCCTGTTGCTCTAAAAATCAATGTTAGAAGATAATGGACGATATGGAGATGGTGCGATCCACCAGAGGTAAACAGACATACTTGTTTCTATCCTGTTGTGCGCACATTTATCAGGTTTTATATCAAATCAAATAACATGAATCCCATTTCAGAAAATGTGAGATTAATTAAACACATAGTTCCACATTCAATGATAGGAGATTTCAGATATTTGGTACACTTCCCCCCAAAGTTGTACAAGTCATACTATGACAATAACACCTCTACTTCTGAGGTTCATTTTTACATAAAGAGGAATTATTTTATTGCCACACAACCAAGGCCGATGGATTGTGTTCTCTGTATTTAATCAATCCTATAGTATAGGAGCAGTGAGCACTCAAGGAGCAGTTAGGGATTCAGTCTCTTGCTCAAGGGCACCTTGACACACTTTCTGCAGGGGCCTGGGATCAAACTACCATTCCCCAATTACAAAAATTAATAATTCCCTTATCAGTCGCACAAGGGGAAATTTGGATTTCTCTGCATTTTTGACCCAACCTATTATATAGGAGCAGTGAGCTGCCAGCATATGGCGCTCGGGGAGCAGTTAGGGGTTAAGTTTCTTGCTCAAGGACACCTCGACATGCTATATGCCAGACGACTGCTCTACCCACTGAGCTGTGCCGCCCATTACCTGGGAGAGTGCAAACATAGTTCGCAACAACCAGAAATTATGCAGTCAAGATTCCCACATTTGGCAAATTTGTAGGGGTCATCAAAACCAGAGTGTAATGGCTCAGCCTCGCACTGGGAAAACTACCTTCTTGATCATGTATCTCCCCTAGAAGGTAAATATTATGCAACCCTACTAAGTAAGCCAGGTAAGTACCATGCAACTCTTCTCAAATTATCATAGATGTCTTTTAGTTCCCCTTCCATTTAGTCAGGCCTCCTAGAAATAATATATCTCACCCTAATCCAGAAATCTCCTTTTCAATCTGTAGGAAGGTCAGGATTTTTGGAAGGGAAGCAAATTAAATACAGGCTGGGGTTTTAATGAGGAAGCACACTCTGGAGTCAGAGTTTATAACCCTGGTGTCTGATTAAACCTTCTTTATGTGGTCAAATAAACTTTGAAAATTAGAAAAAAAATAAGTTAAATCATTTTAAAGATGGATGACTAACCAATATCAGTTTCTCAACATGAATGCAAAAAAAGATCATTAGTTCAGGGCACACTGATGACTCAACTTTATGGGAGGATCCAAGCAGAAATATGGCAGCTCTTGTATCCTACCTCAAGCAGGCATATCCTATGAATACAGATATAGTTCAAGTATACCATGGCTTGTTAGAGAAGAGCAGCAGGGTGTTATGGGAAACCGTCTCATATCAGGAAGGTTATACAGATTAAATCCTGGCATTAAACCCCCATAGGAGTATGTTCCTGAGCAGCTTCCCATCTGCTGACAGGCCGAGTACCATTACTGCTGATGAAATTTACACTAATGTGCACCAATATACACCAATGTAAGGTTTACAAGCTTGTGTAACAGCAGACCAATCCAAGTGAAGTCACGTTTAAAATTGTAACTTTCTTAACAAATTCCTTTACTCTTGGGCACAGCAGGCTTGGAGGTAAGATGACAAAGAGAGGTCTATTTTTACATGTCACAATTAGTCCCCATGATGCAGGGGTGGAGACAGATTTAGATGTAACTTGGGGTATCATGGGCGGATCCCATTCCTTTTTTATACCCTTTTTTTCCCCACCTGAATTCCCTGAGCTATCTACTGCTGCGTCAGTCTCTTTGATACCCATCTAGAACGTCAACAGGAAGGAGGAAGTTGTAGCATACGAGTCCTCCGAGTCACATGATGACTAGCCCTCGCCATTTCACACGTTACAGTCTCGCGGGGAAAGCGCAGTGCTTGGCCATCAGAGGAGAACGAAGCAGAGTACTTTCCCTTCACTTAACCATGAGTGCCCGGAAAACCTAGAGGGGGACACTAGCAAACCCAGAATCCTTTATCAAATCTAACCCTTATACCCCATGTGAGGCTAAGCTAAATTTGGACCCCCGGCTGTTGTTGGAAACGGCGCAGCCAGGATTCGAACACCCAACTGCATGACGCAGAGATGCACTGAACATAGGTGTTTTAACCCCCTACGCCACCAGAGGCCCCTGGATGCCATTCCTGATGCCCCCCTGTGGGTTAAAACTCACAACATCTGGCTTGTCAGTTCCTGAAGTGTGTGCTCTACCACTGAGCTACTGCAGCCCAAGATGACAGATTATGGTGTTACTACATCAGTGATACGCCATGGTAAAAATATAAATATCCCATCCATCAAGGGGAATAGATGCAGGATAATAACTCCTCTCAGAGTGACATTCACAGTGGTTCCACATATCTATATCCAAGGCCAACCACTGGCACTCCGTTATGGGGTCGCATATGATGAAGGAGAGGTCAGTAATGAAGGCAGTTCATTCTAGCGCTACTCGCTACCAAGTCGAATGGGTTTTGATATTTTTTTTACAAAGCATCCAATTTTAGAACAACAATATGCCACCTGCATGACCGACCTTGTTTTTTGAGCTATCAAATACACACACGATTTTGCAACCATTTCGCCAAAGGCAGCTTTGTAAAGGATGATGAAAATTTCAGTATCACTCAAATTAGACAAAAGTGAAATGAGGCGCTGATATTTATGTGGACAATGTATTCTAAGGGGTCATTAGACCAGATGGAGTAGTTAGCTAAACAGACTCCAGGAAAAGAAAAATCAAGCACCTCCTCTTCCTCACATCCCTGATAAGTCAGCAGGGAGTCAAGCTCCTGCTCAGTCAGCCTCTCAAGGAAGTGTGTCCTCCAGTCATGGGATGTACAGTAACATCATCACACAAACTTGCAAGGGCACTGGAAGAAAAAAAAGAGAAACGTGGAAATTCAATCTGGCTTTAGCTCGAGGCGTCTGATGAGTTTATGGAAATTAAAGTTTTATGCAAATCAAAGTTGACTGCATGGCCCTGTGCAGAATCAGAGTGGTTGCACGATATTGCATTCAAATTAGCAGCCTTGGAAAACACAGCATAAAATCTAACAAGCTCCAAAACATTACCAACCCATGAAATCTAGAGGGTGTACTGCATGTCTACAAAGAGTATTATTTTTTACCTTAGTGTTTACAGCCAAGCTAATCTTGTAAAATTGATTAATAGCCCACTGAAAGACAATCCAATCTTTTCTCTGAAGCGTTTCTTAATCATAGGTCTATTTGGAAAACCACAGAGCAATAAAGTGCTAGATACTGGATCACATGCGGTGATTAAGTAAATCAATACGGTTTATAGACAAATCCAAGGTTTCATTCAGATTCAGAGTCAAATGTGTGCAAGGCACATCAACTAAAGATATTTTTACAGAAATCTTTATTTGATAGCAGTAAAAATATTCAGGTAGTGAGTAAATGATAATGATGCCTCTACAAGTAGCTCCAACCAAATAATACACTGACATCTTGTGGAGGATAAACACAACTTCAGCAACATTTCAATATAAGATAAGTGGTCTCAACAATTAAGGTAGCTTCATCAGTCTTGATATTTCTACATTAAATATGTGTATTAACTATAATTTGAGCATTAGTTGATCATTTCTCCACTAAATAGACCGTATGGTTGTACAAAACCCCCAAATAATAAACTGCATTTACTGATTCAAGAAACTTTCTACAGATGCCTTACAATAATGCCATTGTTCTTATTACAGATCTAGCTGATTCTTCAGATTTAATTGCGATCCTTTTACATTCTGACCATTTTGATGATCACCACAAACATAATGTAGCTATCTGAATGAGTGATTGTCAGCACAGATGAACCTTCAAGTGATGTATTGTCACTGGAGGAAATCATAAAACTTTGTATAACAGGTCCATGACCCTCCACAGGCAGATCCAATCTTCATGGCAAATCTTAATGCAAAGTCCTCACTTTAAAAGAAAATAACTGGCATGGTAAGAGTCACCTGATGGTAAATGGTCCAGAACTCAACTCTTACAAGGTTTCTCCAGGCTGGTAGCTTTTGGCAGTTTCTGCTGTCCAGTTGCTACCTTGATATGGTGGAGCTGGTCTGTGACTGGCTAGAGGAAATGGTGGCAGCACTGACCTGGGAGAAGCAACTATGACTTGATTCTAAACTGGTCATGGAACCTCTGGAAATTAATAAAAAGAGAGAGATGAAGACATTATAAATAGGAAAACATGGTTGTTATTAGAGTTTATATTAGAAAAATGCTTTACACTAAATCAATGTCAAGACCTTTTAACAGGCTTCCAAATATTTTTAGGAAATCATTTTCCAAAACATTTGCTTAAGACATATATGACAGCTGCTGTTCATAGAAGGTCATATTATTCAGTATTAACAATCAGTGTAAACCTCAAAAGTCTCCAATTGAATGATATAAGTTTTAGCTGGTCACTGAATATGGCCCACAAACTTCACCCATAGACGCTGTAATCTCAGCAGTTAAAAACATACAATCTCAACTAAAAATATGTGATCCCGGTGGGTAAAATAGGACTTTATGGCTTAACTTTACAATTCTCTATGACTTTAATGCTATTTCTAGCCTTAAAAGGTCCGTTTTACATGTCACAATCATATGTAAAACAGATGTGTAGGATATTTGATCAATTTGATAATTTTCCAGGTATTTTCAATGAATGAACCATCAATCTATACATTTCTGGATTTTCCAGGATGCTGAAAACTTTGTTTTTATCTCTGCAATCTCAATCAATCTGTATATAATTTAACTATAATGTCTACACAAACATCTCTTGCTCAGCAAGCTTTAATCAAAACAAGAAAACATTAGGTAAAGGAAATTAAATCATCAATTTCCACTAAATACATAGATAGCAGAACATCCTGCATGGGACACCAGCTCGGTATAGTACACAATATAAATCAGGGGCAGGGAATGCAGATCATAGTGTGTAAACTGACCTGAAGTCACGTGAGCCCAGAACCTCAGTGTAGAACATGACCTTACACTTGTGGGAGGAGACCTGCAGAGAGGCCAACACATCATCCACTCCAGGCAAACTAGAGGCTGAGCATGCTGGGGAGCTGTGGAAGCGCCACTGGAGGATATAGAAACCAGGCCAGCGAGTAACATGGGAGCCCTGCAAAGAGCAATGAGCAGTAGGGTCAACTGTGAGGCTGCAGGAGAGCAGCACTAACTACAGTATGAACACCATGTAGTAATATAAAGCAAAACACAGCATGGAGCACAAGCTAAGTTGAAAGGTTATTATTCATGAAATACCTCTGAGAATAGGTATTTCAGTATAAAGAGAAGGAGAGAGGAAAGGCATATCTAGAGGGAGCAGGACAGGAGGAAGGGTAAGAGTGTAGAGCTGAGAGTTAGAACTTCAATGTTGGCAATATGATTGATAAAATGAGAGAGCTGGCAGATATGATGGAGATGGAAGGTAGATATATTTTCAGTGTATGCAAGAGACCAGCCGGAAGGGGTGGAAGGCCAGGAGCATCAGAGGTGGGTTCGAACTCTTCAACCATGGTACGAATGAGAAGACAAATAAGGGTGGGGCTAATTCTGAAGGAAGGGTACATCAATAGTGTGTTAGGAAGTGAAAAGGGTGTCAGACAGATTGATGTGTATGAAGCTGGAAATCAAATGTGTGATAATGAATGATATCAGGGCATATGTACCTCAAGTTGGATGTGAGATGGAACTGAAAGAAGAATTCTGGAGTGAGCTGGATGAAGTGGAAGAGAGTGGAGACTGGCTGAAGTGGTGCATAGTGTACACAAGGAGGAGAGAGTGGTGATTGAGATAGACTTCAATGGCCACGTTGGTGAAGGGAACAGAGGGGATGGGTAGGTATGGGGTCAAGGGGAGGAATGTGGAAGGACAAATGTAGGTGTATTTTGTGAAAAGGATGGCTTTGATGAATACATATTTCAAGAAGAAGGAGGAGCACAGGGTGACCTGTATGAGTGGAGGAATGAGCACACAGGTAGACTATATCTTATGAAGGAGGCATGATCTCAAAGGGATCCGAGACTGTTAAGCGGTGACAGGAGAGAACAAAGTTAGACAGTATCAGATGGTGGTCATTAGGATGACTTTGGAGATCATGAGGTCGAAGAGTATGAGAGCAGAGCCAAGGTTTAGATGGTGGAAGTTGATGAAAGCAGAGTGTTGTGTGGAGTTTAGGGAGGAGTTAAGACAGGCATTGGGTGGTAGTGAGGAATTTCTGGAAGGCTGGGCAACCAGGGCAAAAATAATGAGGGCGACAGCTAGGAAGGTACATAGTGTGATACCTGGTCAGTTAGAAAGACATGAAGTCTTGGTGGTGGAATGAGGAAGTATAGGAAACTACACAAAAAGAAGATGCTGGCAAAGAAATTGGATAGCCAGAGAGATGATGAAAGTAGACGAGAGTACAAGGAGATGCAGCGTAAAGTGAAGAGAATGGTGGCAAAAGAAAAGGCCTATAGTGAGTTTTTGAGAGGTTGGATACTAAGGAAGGAAAAAAAATAACTTATACAAATTGGCCAGGCAGAGGGACTGAACTGAGAAGGAAGTGCAGCAGGTTATGGTGATAATGGATAGAGATGGAAATATGCTGACAAGCGAGGAGCGAGTTGAGAAGGTGAAAGGGATAATTTGAATGGTTGATGAATGAAGAAAATGAGAGCAAGGGAAGGTTTGATGATGTGAGGATAGTAAATCAAGAAATGTGGTGGATTAGCTAGGATGAAGTGAGGGCAGGTATGAAGAGGATGAAGAGTGGATAGGCAGTTGGTCCAGAGAACATATCTGTGGATGCATGGAAGTGTAGGGGATATGGCAGTGGGGGGAGGTTCATAAGAAAACTTTAAACCTATAATAACCCAAAAATTATTTTTTCCTGAATGGGACTTCTCAAATCCATCCATACATGTTCCATCCCAAATACGATCAAAAATATAAGAATATACAGCACAAACATTCTCAGCAACATAGAATTGCAGCAGCATGTCCCGTGTAAATATTTCTCTCATTTACTTGCTTATTTTATCACACAGATTTAGGTTTGACTCTGATAATCAGTACATGTGAGGGAACATTGCTAAAATGCTGACTGAAGTGGTAAACGTCTGCTGTCAGGAAATAAAGGTTATGTAGCTTGTAAAATGTCCTGCTGTTGCCAAACAACAGTATAGTATCTTCCTACATAGTTATTTTTATGCCGGGGTACATTAAATGCATATAAATCTACTCAAGTGTACTGTTTTGTGCGTCTCTTTTGTGAGTTTACATACATTTCATAAATTTACCAAGAAAACCATAATTAGACAGGCTTTAGACATGCTTTACAATTGAGAATCTATTTATATATCCCTATATATAAAATGGCAAGGGCTAAACATAGAAAAACTTCTTTTACTAAATTTCTTTTCATGGTGTTTCTATTTCTTTTTGTACCAATACATGTGGAAGGCACAGTTCGTATATTATACTTTAAAATAAAATGGATTATTTGTCCTTCAACGTTCTCTGACCTGAACACTCGCTCCCTCTGTACATGTGAGCACTGTTTCCACCATACTGTAGTCCTGGCCCAGTACCCAGTTCTTATCTATCAGCTGGGCATTAATGGCTCCTGGAGATGTGATACCATGGGCCACAAGCGCATCTTTCTTTGGGGACTCAGGGTTCCTCTTGGAATGGTATATATTGAAAGTAATATCTCCTTTACACACATCAAAGTCCCAGGTGATAACGGAGGAGGCCTCTGTGATCTCAAACAGCAGCTGGAAGAGGATACGGGGAGTGAGCAAACAACTAAGCATTTATGTCTTGATGCATGCTCAATAATCCAGGTAGGGAAATCACAAAAAGAGGTGAATCTGTTCAACTGGATCAGGAGTTTATTGGGAAACGTTTCGTCACTCACCAGGTGACGAAGAAGTCAGACTGAAGAAGTCACCTGGTGAGTGACGAAACGTTTCCCAATAAATTTCTGATCCAGTTAAACAGATTCACCTCTTTTTGTAACTAAGCATTTATTATTTGCTCTTACTTTCGCAACAAGTCTGCAATATAGTTTTAGTCCAGCAGATGGCAATCTTTTTCTTGATAAAAATATTTCACAAGAGAACTACTGAAAAATGGCTCAGAGCCTTGGGCCATTGTAAGACTTTTAGAGAATATTTATGAGGTATAGCCATCCATATTCAAGGGTGCATTTGCAAAAGCTGAGGTTATGGTACCTCATATGGGGCTCCCTTGAAGACACTGGCACTTTTATAGAGTGAGTCAGTCCAAAGGCGATACTCTTCGCTTTCCAGCTCCTCTGCTGTCCTGTACAGAGACTTGGGGACCAGACCGCCTTCAGGGATCTCACACTGAAACATAAGACAAGAGTTACTGAACCCAGATAAAATCAAAAGCCCATCAAAAAAGTTCAAACAAGGACAATGAAGGATGATTCCTTCACCTTGCTCTAATTTTGTCGACTCATGCTTTGCCTTTGCAAACAATACTAACAGCAATGAAATATTTCTAACTTCCAGGTCTTACCATGCACTCCCCTCCCAAGAAATCAGGAATGAACTCTTTGTCAATGTAGTCCACCAAACCTCCTGGATCCTGGTAATCATTACCAGCATAAATCAGGAATTTCTTACGTGTGTTCTCATCTATGAATGGACTGACCTTAGAACAAATCAAAAAGCAAACATTTTTTTAAAAAACAGCCACTGGAGATTGTTAAATTGAGCTGGTGCTCACCCTGAAAAATATAAAACTAAATATTGCAGTTTGAGAGGGGGAGAGTGTTTATCAAATATAATATGAGAAATAGTACATAACATACATATAGTCAAAAACTTTACAACTGGGTTATATTAACAAGCAACAATTAAAAACCTTTTATATACATGCATCATACTTTAAGCAAGCTGTAGACCAGTATTCTGGGTTAGGGTTAACCCTTGCTTTAGTGCTCAGTGTTATCTACATGAGATCTGTTCAGAGATATGTGATTTCATGAGATGACTAATTGCAAATACTCAAGTAGAGATGAAAAAAATGTATGCATCGATTATCATCTCCAGTAGTTTACATTGCACACCATGTGGCTGGATTTGTATAGTTGTATATATTTGTATAGTTGTTTTTTTGACAATGAGATCATTGTCAGATCGTGATTGAAATACATGTAGAATCTATTCTTTGTTCATCAATATCAGCAACTCTCTCAAAAAGTGTAATATTTGTTTTACATACCAACCCCTGTGGTGATACTGGCCAGTGCGTAGGTGTTTGACTGTTCTAAATCCTAGAAATCCCCTCAAAATGAAACAGGATCAGCAGTGCTATTGTGTCAGCACTTTCCCCACCGCTCAACCTGGGCGTTAGCTATTGATGTTGTAATATCCATCAGTATGTGTCAGGAAGGGCCTCCAGCCTTAATCCTCCAAGCTCCATCTAAGTCCATGTCCATCCCCAAAACATTGGGACTAATCATGACATATAAAACGGAACTATCTAGTATCCACTGGTTAAGATCTTCCACTGTATGAGCCTAGTCTGTCAGCTAGTTTGTTACAAAACTTTTGTTGTAATTCTAACGTTTGACTACAATGGTGAAGATGTAAAATCCCATGCACAATACCACATTGACCAAAAAGAGTCCACTGCAAAAGTAACCTTTAACATGTGCATCTACAAAAGCTTTAATGACTTAGATCAGGGGTGCTCGAACTTTTTTAGCATGCGAGCTGCTAATAAAATGACCAAGTCAAAATGAACTATGGGTGCTAAATACGTCAATCGCGATCTACCAGTCGATCACAAAGGTAGTGTGGGTAGATCAATTGATATACAGTACCATGTATATATACAGTATATCAATCAAGTGACGGGATGGATGATAGGCTGAAGTCTATTTTTTTAATGCCATACGATCTACCCACACTACCGTTGTGATCGAGTGGTAGATCACAATCGATGTATTGAGCACCCCTTACTTAGATGATTGTGGATTAGCAATTGTGTCAAATAAAACAGCAATAAAAAGTATCAAACATTTTTTGGGATGCAAATTCTCAGGATTGTTAATTTAATGTATCCTGCCATGTCAGTACATCAAAAGTCCCTGCTAAACGATAAGTGTAACCATAGCTTACTAGTGTCCAGAGCACTGGGAAGACTCTAGGAGCCCTAAGTATAAGGAGGCATCCCAAGGTCTCAGGGTAGTTGGCCTCCACCACCTCTATGATCCTCAGAAGTGCCTTAACACCAGGCCTCCACAGGTGACGCATGTTTAGACCTTCCAAGTCTACCAGGCAGGTCCAAGAGCTAACACAGGGACAAAATCAGTTAATTATTATGTTTACAATATTATCATCTTTCCATTATAAGTAGTATTTATTCATTTATCCATCCAGTCATGAGTGATTGGTCTTCCACAGTAGACTTGCTTCAAAGTGACTACGAGGGCTATTAATTTTGGAGCTATTTTTACCTAATTGGTCGTCCAAAGACTCTGGTATTTTCTTCACAATGCCTCAGACCCTCTTCGTTGATAGACAGGACCTGAATAACATTTATTACTCAACTTATTGGCTCAATACTGTGTGGGTACCAATAAAATCAAAGTTACTGCATGCAAGTGTTCACTTTGTACCCATCTAGAAACCAATCATATAGATGTCTTACATAGATAAATTACCTGTCTCAACAATGCCTCCTCTCCCAAGGTTCGTACCAACCCCTTGGTGTCCATTTGGCCCAGACGCAGAATATACAGAGGACGGCCATCTGTATGCATGCCACATGCAAAGATACACAATGATATGTATTGCACGTCTGTCCACACACAAACACAGATTGCATAATAGAGTGAAATCAATGTGTACAAGTGAGTCAGGTTCTATTCAGAACTACAAATTGAACATATTGTAGTCTGTGTAAATATCTTTGAATAGGTGTATAGATAGTTAGCCAAGTCATCAGTGGGTTGCATAATCCCTGACACATGTGCATTATTACAGTACAAAAACCATAACAGGAAAACGATAAACACAGAAAAACATATTCTACAAATATATTCTCTATACGAGTACACTAAAAAAGTCCTAACAATTGATTGTTTTAGTTAGACAGTGTCATTTAACGGTACCTCTGTCATAATGGTGCCAGCCTCCTGTGTAGTACTCCTGCAGTAGTTGTGGCTGCTCCCATGAGTTGAGGACGAAGTCTACTTGATGTTGTTTCCTCCAGGTGAGGGACTGGCACAGGAGTTCCCGGGCCTTGTCAAGGTTGAAATCGTGCGCCCTCAGGAAACGTAGTATGTGCTGGTCTTTAGGAATCTGTACAAAGTGAGGATAGACTGAAGCAGGTCTGCAAATTTTGATCTGTCTTCAAGTGCATAGTTTGCCTTACCCCTAATCCCACTGAAAAGTTTTTAAGTATCAAAAGTGTTATTTTTTGTCTCAGAAGTATGTTGAGTCGATTATTTTCACTCTATAATAAATCTAATCTCAACTTTCTACCAACTAGGCTAGAAAACAGCATTTCCTTTAGAATGGATTTACTACCAAAAGTGCACTGTTCTGAATGTTGTTGGAGGATTTTTGTACCAGTTTAGAAATGTGCCTTTCCATTACTGCAGCAAACTGAATGTTATGTGAAGAAACTGTTGGTATTTCCATGTCCAACCTTGCCCTTGTGCATCTCCTGTAGCCACTGGCGAAGTCGAATAAGACAGCTCTCCTGCATAGGTGTTAAATCTCCAAGGTAACGTCTAATGTAATCGGCATCCAACTTGTCTACAAGCCAAACATAGCTAAAGTTAGAATATAATCCATGTATTTGTGGAGCTCATAAACATCCTACACATAAATTCACAGTACATTTCAACCAAAACTGAAAAAAACCCTGGTAATCCTTAAAGAAATAATACTTTTGAGTAGCTAATTAAAATAACTTTGCAATTGCAAAGTTACATAGTTAGGCCTTTTTTGTGACATCCTGACATCAGTGTATTCAATGTCTAAAACATTTTAACTCAAAGCATTCCATGTCTCAGTTTAAGTACACCACATTGTGATCAGTGAAGGGGAACTCTACATACACGCATATCATTATTTATGCCAGTGTGTTTATGTGTTGGGAGCCAAATTGTAGTTTAATCTAACAACTACACTGACCATCGGGAGAACCAGCTAGTAGCTCTATAGAGCAGTCAGGATCTTTCCTGGATAACCCATCCTTAATGCTGGGCACTGAGATGGCTCTGGTGGTAAAGCTTGGGGCCAGCTGAAGCTTGTCAGTAATTGTTGAGGGGTCAAACGTAGGTGTCCAGCGAGGTACATAGGTTATTCCCTCCTCCTCCAGCTCTCTGAGGTAGTATTCCATAATCTCTTTACCCTGAAGGAGACAAATTAGATTGTCAGACTGTATGTAAATGTGAGAGTTTAATAGTAATACTTTGGAGAAGACAAATCATTTAATTTGCAGATACAAACATATACAAAGACAAATTGTGGCGAAATCGATGAGCAGAATAAATGATCAATAGATGAGGGAAGTTGGTAACATATTTCACAACCGAAGTCATACCGCAGTAGAAGTCACACTTGTCAAAAAAATAACAACATTGTTTTGAAGGGTACAAAACATACATCAGTTATTTCAGTGTATAAATCACAATTATATTCTTGTACCATAGAAATTGGATGACAGTAGGACGTCATAGAAGCAGCCATTTTCATTGAACTACTAACTTTGGAAAGAATTGTCAGGGATTTGTCTATTTCTGTTTAAGTCCGAGTAGGATTGACCAAATACGTTTGAGTAGGTGGTGATTTCTACAGGGACATGCTTTGGGTGTATGTTGGTAATAGTCAGTGTGGGGAGTGAAAGAGATGGAATACATTGGGTGAAATGTCATCTGGACCTAAAATGCCTACAAAAAGTATCGATGTTTGTATGTTGTGTGGAGAAATGTTCATCCATGTTGGCTAATTGTGAAACAATCAATTGTAGATGTTGTCTCTCAACTCCAAATCTATTTAGTTGTCTCGAGCTGTTAATCTGACTGCAATAATGACAGCTGCATCATAGACAAAACATATAATATAATCGTTCTATTCTACAGCCAGAAGTAAATGAAATATAGCCAAAAGGTACATGACAATATCCAATGTTGGAAATACCTTTTTAATACTGCTCACATACTGTTTCATAGCTATCTTCTCGGCTGTGCTCTCGAAGCCAAAAAAGGACTTAATATCCAAACTGGCTATCTGCTCAAAGCATGTCCAGTCCTCATTCTCAGGGTGAACCTATGAGGGAGGACAACATAACGGGCAACATAGTAGATGAAAACATAGAGAAAGAAACATTAGACACAAGAATCACCACGACAGGGGATAAAAATCATTGTGAGTATCCAGTATACATCAACATAGTTTAGTTCTTATATTAACCATGTAGTTGCAGTGCTCATTGACAACGACTCTGTTGGAGAAAGTCTCGTTGTGGACTTCGATGTGAAGTGTCCTCTCCCGGCGGTTAAGAGTGTTTTTCTGAATGAAGTAGACATAATCTACACCAGCCATCTATAGTACATGAACAACAGCCACAACACAATGTCATGTTACACAGCAGATATTATAACCAGTCAATTAGGAGATATGAAATGCTCCCTTTCACCAAACACTAACAAAGGAGAACAGTTACGGACTAAATGAGCCATAGTTACTGTTAAATTACTTAAAGATTTGAATTACTAAAGGGAAATGAAATTACTACGAGGGAAGGAAAGTACTTACATATGTCTGGTATATTCTCAAAACACTAGTTAAGTATTTGTTTATTTAAAAGGGTAAATTTACCCTTTTGAGGAGTCGTGGGCCATCCACATCAACCATGCAGCGTCTCTCAGTTATTAAAGTGGATCCATCCTCACTCTCTCTCTCACTTACAACTTCACTGTCCAAAAACACAGGGATCAAGGGGCACTTGGGAAACCTCCTCAGATAGGCCTGATCACATAAATGAGAGAGAGAGACAGACACACACAGAGAGAGAGAGGGAGAGAGAGAGAGAGAGGGAGAATTGGATAATGGTAATTAATAAATCATAGTTAATGGTCATCGACATGTCAATAGATTTTTAATGACGACTGACTTCAGGGTTCATCGACGCGTATCTTAAAAGTTCCTGTTCAGGGTTATGTGCAAAGCAACAGCCTGCAGCTATTATTTCATTTACAAGCTGCTATCCTTTGTTTTTTATGGCATGTGGCCATCAGCAGATGCCAATTGCACTGGGCCTCCCCTGTCAATATAGAAGCTCACTCTGTAAATATGGGTCACACAGTTACAGCCAATCAGTCCTCAGTCTGTGTATCTAGTAACTATATAGATTTTGCAGAGTCACGTCAAGCCACAAACGGCACACAAAGGATCCGGCTCACGTGGGTGAAAGGACATATGCTGTCTCCACCCCAGTGGAACAGTCAAACACAAATGACAATGGTAAATTTCAAACAGTGACAAAACCATGGGTCACAAAATCACATTCATTTTCAACTCTGGGAGACAGACACGTATCATCTAAAGGGATTTTAGACTTAAATTAGATGGCAAATGAAGCAGTTAAAATGGTCTCTTAACTTTATGAGTTACACAAAATGTATGAACTGCAGTCATCTGGAGTAGTTCAGTAATTAATAGAAAATGAGATCAAGCTGTCAGAAACTCTCCAAAAGAAATACAAATGCAGTCAAGTCGAACAAGATTTTAATCCAGACACAAAAAATGCTAAATATACTTAGCCAGTCTTCTAGCAATAAATATTCACACACAGAAATGTACTTAAACAGACACACACACCGCCTCTACTACCATCATTACACACAACCATCATCATCACTATCACACACTCACACACACACCCTGCACACCAATCTCCGACTAGATAAAATGACATCCTTGTTGAATAAGTAATACCAATTATTGTTCTGTAATAGACAATCTAAAGAGGAATAAACTGACTGATCACACACAGTTTCACATGTTTCATCATCATCCTTATCAATGCAGCCATGGAGAATATTTACTTTGCAAGAGCAATTAGGTAGTTCTCTGACAACTGTGTATGCAGCACAGACAAGATATTTTGAGCTTAACTTATCAAGTTGATGGTAACCAAAGCATAGTTTTAAAGTGAGACACAGAAACTTCTCTAATGAGATACATACATATTGCACTACTATTGCACAAACAACCAGAGAAGTAATTGGGATGGGTGCATTTGGCATGGGTGAAATTCATGTCACTGGTTAAGGATTTACAAAATCCAGGACATGAAAACTTGGGGTCAGGCACTATAGCTAGTGCAATAACTGGCAATTTTCAATTACTCCTAAGGGTTTAGACCAGCAATTTACAGCAAAATAACTTTATACAGGAGAGGTATCAAATGAAGGTTGTGTTGCTGGCAACAAGGGCCGTGTGATTTCACAGCTGTGAATGGTGATAAAGTCTGCAGAACAAATTGTTACACCACCATTATAGCTTTATAACCTGCTTTTGGGGAGATTGCATAACCGTCCATGGCTTAATACATAACAAAGAGCAAAAGAGAGCAACAAGGGCAGAATGGATAACGGGTGAATATCGCTAAGCAGTGAGACCAACTGCTGTCGTGAAGCAAAAACTGATATCATGAAAACAAAATAATATCCCTTTAATCTTTGTTGTCCAGGGTTACCTCAAAAATTATTTATGAAGCCTGGCAGCCTCTACCTGTACCAGAATCCATCCAGTGTTAGATCTTTGACAGTGCTGTGCCAAATGGGAGAATCTTCTATTGAGACCTGAATTAATGTAATGCTATAATCTGAACAGGGATTTGAAGAGGTAACACTACACAAAGATACCTTGACATATCTTTGTGTAGTGTATAAATAGCCAGCCAACTAAGCAATGTTATATGGCCTATTAATCCACTGTCTAGACTAAATTTAGACATTCACAGTTCAGAAAACAATGGCAGGAAAATAAAGATTAGGTAACTTGCCTGACCAAGCATAAATAAATAAATAAATAATATTATCATTATAACCCACTGTGGGGTGTCAGGAATGGCATCTGGCCTTAATCCTCCAAATTCTAAGTTGGTGTCCACCAGTACAACGTGGGTACTAATCACTACATGTAAAATGGACCGCTTATTATTACAATACTTTTAACAATGTTGCTCGTTGGTGGCCATGGGTTCCCAAAAAGCCATGATCATTGTTTACTGTCCATGGTTATGAAGTGTCTATCACTAATGGTTATGGTGTCCTGGTGTACCAAAAAAAATGCTTTTGTGCTATACGAAGGGATGACCGTCATGTATTTTGTACCCTGGCCCATTGTCAGCATATTCCGCTGAACTGCACACACAACTTGTGTGTGCAGTAAGGGACTCCCATTTGTAAGGGAGACCGGCATTTTACACTGGAAATTAGGTGGTTATTTTTTCATTCGTAATAGAGATAACTCACTCTGTGCTGTTTGCTTGTTGCATTGCTAAGAGAGTACTGGTGACTTAGTCTTTATTTTGGAACTGGAATTGTGAAAATTAACTTTTTCAGTACAATAGGAGAGGACACAGTGAGGCGGGCTGGTGGTTTGCTATTTCTCCTAACAAGGGAAAGAGGGTACAGAGAGCCAAGCTTTAAAAGTCACAGTTCACTACACCACTAGGCTTTCTGACAGTCCCACCGTCACTGTCTAGGCCTGTCTGCCTATAAAGCTAAGCCAGCTGTTGGGACCACAGTGGCTGTAGAATACAGACATTGACAGGTAAGACATCCTAATTAATAGGAACCAGTGAGCCATCCTGTGACTGTGCCATACTCTGTCATAGACGGGCGATAGACTTCAACATAAGCAAAAGGCAGATCTGCATGATGGGTAAAGATGGGGTGAATATGAAGGAGAGGAGAATGTCTCCTTTCCTATTGCTCACTAGACAAAAAAATAAAATAAAATCAGAACATTGATATAAAAAAGAAAAATAGATATTCGTTAAGAACTAGGTAGATGTGTGGGCTATGTACCATCCAGCTCTAGTCAAAATAGCAGATCGTTCATAACAGATGAGGGCACCATGAGGTCTTAGTGGATGATTCTAGAGGGGGGATGGGGGGTTGGGGTTGGAGGCCAGAGGTAATCTCTTGAGCCAACACAGTGTTGCTGTGTATGTCCTCTGGCTACAGGCTTTCAGGAACAAGAATGCTACAATCAGATCCTGAGATCTGGTGAAGCTGAGGATTTTAAATTTAAAACAGCTGATAAAGAAAGAAAAAGAAAAAAAAGAAAAAAAAACTTTAATTCATAACACCAAGAAACTGACAGCAAGGTTTAAAGATGACAAAGTCACAGTGCGCAGGCAAATGATGTACTCCTTTGTCCAACATCTCATAGATCTGAGTTTAGAAGACCTCACAGTGAGCCTTCCAGTTCAACTGTTTCTGAGCTGTTAAATCTAATAAATTTTACTTTTTTAAACATGATTGTTACTATTTCTATTCTGTGTCTATATGGAATCAAGTAGTGATAGGTATATTACTAACGGAGAGACTACATGGA